>JBDJHY010955669.1:0-24709 GCA_039654485.1 Withania somnifera
TCCATAGGTTCTCAATATGATCAAAGTATAAGAAGAAATCACATTATGAATAGGTTACCACCACAAATATCACAGAGTTAGCAAGTTACCACACTTAAAGTCATAGCTGGAAATAAAGTGAGAAAGTTACCACAATCATAAGAAAAACATCATCAGTGTGAACAAACTACTACACTTACCTTAATAAATTGCTAGTGTGAACATGTTACGACACTTAAATGATAAATTCAATAATGTGAATGAGTAAACTCACTTATGATAATTAGGAGATAGTGTGAACAAGTTACCACACTTAAATACTAGCAAAAATAGTGTGAACAAGTTACCACACTTAGGCAAAAACTAACAACAAGGTGAATAAGTTACCACACATCAAATAATATTAAGGCTAGCCATCAATTTCAACAAGTATTATTCCATTTCAACAAAGGCAAAGCATGCTATTTAGCATCAACTAATAAAATCAGATAGTATGGTTTTATTCCCCTTCAATTCAAGCCTAGTCATTATTTCCACTTTGTATCTAACCCCCCAAGTGACCAATTCTTATTACAAGGTTACTGATAGTTTATCAAGGGCAATTTACCAATCAAATATGAAATTAAACCCCGAATTCTACACCAAGGCACCTTGTTTGCATTTTGTGAAACAATCTGACATATCACAACAATTTCATCATGTATTCACATCATATTAATTAGCCCAAGTCTAGTCCCAACATGATAGAAGATAGTAATTCTGAATCATCCAAGTCACCCCAAATGACAAAATAATTAGCAAGCAATTGTTAACAATTTATAGAAAATCATTAAACCTCAACTTGCTTTAATTTCTAAGAACTGCGCTATTTAAGAGCTTTCCCCTTTCGATTGGACTCCAACCGCTCAAAATCTAGTGACCCAAATAAGAGTTACAAGAAAAATATTTACTAATCAACACCAAATCTCGATTGGTCAAGATTTATGCCAAGACCTGACCCCGACCGACGAAGTCAAGATCAAATTTTGATCATAAATTAACGTCACTCAATACCAAGGATGCTAAATATTTTCATTGAAAACCTATTCCATTTCATGGAAAAATCCCAAGTTTTTATTAAATTTGAGTTCCCATTTTACCCACTGATTTGGGGTTTAAAAATATGTATTTTCTATGTAAAATCATGTAAGTGGTGAGAAACATTTGAAAAAGTGATTGAAAAACTTACCCAACAATTATCTTCAATTTCCTCTTTCAACTTTACAAAAATGAGGGTTTTCATGAGTTTGTGAGTAAAAACATCTACATTTTGTATTAAATTTAACACAGCGCACCAGCCTCTCTACTGTGTTTACGGTCCCTTCCCACGTTCGCTGGAGTCAACAGGTCAAAAGACCTTCATGATCGCAGATTACATGTAGAGATTGCGGAAGGTAACCAAGGTAAGCTATCACGAATGTAGCCACAACCCCTGCGATTTCAAAGAACAAAAGCTCCACTTCTCCACGAACACGGAGAAGGAATGGGTCAGTAATAGAACAACAATAATAGATGCATTTCACAAGGGAAAACTGACATCGAAAGGCCCCTCAGGATTCATCCATAATTTGTGATAAATTATACATATAAACATACTATTTTTGACATTCCAAACTCAACGGAACCATCAAATCATGCGTACGAGGCATCCTTAACTCGATACTCGTTAAGGAACCATTTTAACCAAAAAATGACCAAAATCCCCCGAGGTTCACAAAAAAAAATATAATAAATATCATTTTAGGCCAAAGTTTACATCCCAAATTGAACGGAATAATCAAATTTTATATCCAAGCACTACAAGACCAAATGTTGACCCCAAGCTAACTATTTTATTTAAAACTCAAACTTTAGCCCGTCTAAATGCTCAAACTCACCATGGATGGTATAAATAGTAAAAGAGAGTTTAGCTAGACCAAACTCCACATGTAGGAGTTGGTGGAACTGATGGAGTTCTGATACGAGGTTCAGAACTCTATATGACCCCCATAGTTCCTTGAATTCTGAAAGCTCCAAAAACTCAAATTTCTCAAACTTTCATATCAAATCACATCCTATACCTGAACAAACCATAGAATCATACTTAGTTCAATATAATGGGACTAAGGGAGGGGAAAATAGTCTAAATACCAACAAAAACCATGTCGTCCTCGAACATACAAAAAGAAGAAGTACCCAAACGGTAAAACAACTAAGGATATTGGTTAAGCATATCAGACTCAGTCTACACAGTAGCCTTTTCGATCTTTTGGTGTCTCCGCTGCACCTTCACAATAGGTATATCTTTAGTTCGGAACATCCAAACATGTCTATCAAGTATACCAACTGGCTCCTCCTCAAATGATAAATTTGCGCTCAAACTAAAAGCATCCTAATAAAGCACATGAGACTCATCGGACATATACCTACCAAACATAGAAACACAAAATATTGGATGCACCATGGACAAACCAGCTGGCAGTGCTAACTTGTAATTCACATCTCCCTTCTGCTCTAGAATCTCAAAAGACAAATAAAATGAGGACTCAATTTGTGAACCCAACTCACCTTTCTTCTCAAATCTCATCACACCCTTCATAGGTGACACTTTCAACCATAATTTATCACCCTCCATGAATTCCAATGGCCTGACCCTCTTGTCAACATAACTCTTCTACCTACTCTAGGCAGAAAGTAATCATGTTTGAATCAATCTAACTATATCCATTGAATCTCTCAAAAAATATGTACTCCATGGTCTCTCTTCAGAAGTCTCAAACCAACAAATATGAGCCTTACACCTCCTACCATACGATGCCTCGAAAGGCTCAATCTGAATGCTCGAATGGTAGCTATTGTTATAGGAAAAATCTATGAGTGGTAAGAACCAGTCGCAACAACCACAAAAATCTATAACAAAAGATTGAAACATGTCCTTAAGAACCTGAATAGTACGCTCAGACTGGCCATCGATCTGAGGATGAAAGCCTATGCTCATATCAAACATATCGGTTTTAGAATGGAAGGCTATGCTAATATCATGCTGAGTACACATCTCACGCTACATAGTATTCCAAAAGTGTAAATTAAATTATGTACCTCAATCTAATATGACTGACATAAGGGGACCATGCAACGCACTATCTAACTGATGTAAATCTCTTCCAACTCCTGAGCACTGTATCTCATCTTTACTGGAATGAAGTGAGAGGACTTGGTCAAACGATCAACAATCACCCAAATGGTGTGGTAGGCAACCAAAATAAGAAATCCATGGTTATACTCTCCCACTTCCACTCTGGGATAGGCATCCTCTGTGACACACCTTCTAGCCTCTGGTGCTCAAATTTCACCTACTGACAGTTTAAGCACCTAGAAATAAAGTTTGTGATGTCTTTCCTCATACCACACCACCAATAATGCAAGCTCAGGTCATGATACATCTTCATCTCCCCTAGATGAATGAAATATTTTAAACTGTAGGCCTCTTCTTATACCAACCTCACTAAATCACCAGATTTAGGGACGTAAATACTGCCTCTAATCCTCAAAATACCCTTAGAATCAAACTTGTCCATCTTGGCCTCACTCGCAACACCTTATGAAGAATTATTCTGAACTTAGCATTAAAAAAATGAGTGGCTCAAATATACTTTATCAATGAAGAACGAGACTCTACATATGCAAGCACACCACCATCATCTGAAATCTGCAATCTAACTAACCTGTTTGCTAAAATATAAACATCTCTAGCTAAAAGTTTGGTCATCATCCAGAATACAAGCCAGAATACTCCTGCTCGAGGATTTTTGGCTAAGGGATCCTTTAGGTAGTACAAAATAGTGATGTCATAATCCTTAATCGACCCCAAAGACACTTCCTCAAGTTAAGGTCTTTCTGGATAAAAATATACTAAAGTCTCCTATGGTCGGTGAATACCTCACAATGCACTCCATACAAATAATATCTTTACAAATTCAATACAAATACCACCACAACCAACTCCAAGTCATGAGTAGGGTAGTTCTTCTCGTGAACTTTTAATTTTCTAAAAGTACAGACTACTACCTTACCCTATTGCATCAATATCTGCCCACAAACCCTTGAAGCATCACAATAAATGGTAAAACTTTACACTCCATAAGCAAAGTAAGAATAGGATATGACATCAACAATCACTTCAACTTTTAAAATCTCTCCTCACACTTATCAGACCACTGAAAAGACATATTTTTCTAAGTTAGTCTAGTAAATGGAAGAAAACCCCTGAATGAACCTCAGATAGTACCCAGCTAAGCCAACAAATCTCCAAATCTCAATCGATAAGGTAGGTCTCACCTAATCACGCACCACTACAATCTTGGTTGAATTGACCATAATACCCTTCTTGGACACCACATGCCCCAAGAATGCCCCCGAACTCAAACAAAACTCACACTTGGATAATTCGGCATACAACTTCTTATCTTGCAACCTTTGAAGTACAATACTTAATTGCTGGACATGATCAACCTTATTCTTGGAGTATACAAAGATATCATCTATGAGCACAGTCACAAACAAATCCAAATAGGGACAAATACTCCATTCATCAACTTCATAAATGCGGTTGGGGCATTATTAAACCCAAAAGTCATCCCCAAAAACTCATAATACCCATTTTGGTATAAAATCTATCTTTGGAATATCCTAAGGTCTAATCCTCAACTGATGGTATTTGGATCTCAAATCGATTTTAGCGAAGATGGCGGCTCCTTAGAGATGGTCAAACAAATCATCAATGTGAGGCAAGGCATACTTGTTCTTTACGGTCACTTTGTTCAACTTTTTATAGTCAATACAAATATGCATAGAACTATCCTTCTTCTTCACAAACAAGACTGGTGCACCCCATGGTAAACACTAGAATGAATGAACTCCTTGATAAACAAGTCTTGTAATTTCTTTATTAAATCCTTTAACTCAGTAGGAGCCATACAATAAGGAGGAATAGAAATAGTCTTGGTGTCCGGGTCCAAATTAATACCAAAATCAATTTCCCTATCTGGAGGGACACCATAAATATTTATCAAAAACACATCAACAAACACTCTAACCATAAGAACCGACTCTAAGGAAGGAGTATCAACACTAGCATCTCACATAATGGATAAATAAGACATACACCCATTCCTAATCAACCTCCAAGCCTGAAAAAAATGATAATTTTATGAGGATATGACCCATAAGAGCCCTTCCACTCAACCCTCAAAATACCAGGCATGCATAATGTAATAGTATTGGCATGACATTCTAAATCATATGACAAGGAGCAAGTGAATCCATACTCAAAATGACATCAAAGTCTACCAAATCAAGTAAGATCATGTCTACCCAAGTATCATACCCCGATAAGGACTCACCTATAGGGAGTTGACACATGAAGAGGGGCTGGCAACACATTAGATAACATGTTAAAACTAGCAACAAAATATGCAGACACAGAGTGAGTAGGCCTTGGATCAAACAATACGCAAGCAAGATTAGAGAAAACTGGGACGATACCGTTAATAACATCATCGAAAGACTCAACATCTCGCCTCTTAGGAAAATTACAAACCTATGTACGCCTACCTTAGGATAAGATGGATCATAACCCTGTCCTCTGCCTACCTATTGTACATTTATGCCAATCGATGCACCTCTACCTATCGGTCTACCTCCTCTACCTCTACCTGAAGGTATTGGTGCTCTAGTTGGAGTACGAGGAGCCTGAGAAACTTACCAAAACTCACTTCTCACTCTATAGTGAAATGCCTTCTAAAATTCCTGTATCCCCATGATGTAATGGTATTTTATGTCTCATATTGCACTTAAAACCCAAGAAATAAAGCATGTTCTTGAGTAACAACAATGTATTTTAATGTTATATAGGAGAATTGGCACTTTTGGTTTATTCTAATGTATTTTTATTTATTTATTTTGATGTATTTAATTAAACATTGGTACCCACGTACATAAAAAAGCTTCAGTATTAAGATATTTTATTGGCTTCTATCGAGTGTTGATTGTATTTCATTAAGTTGTATAGTACGAGTGTTATTGATTGTGCTTGTATTCCTTGAACCATTTTCTTAAAAAGTTTATATTGATATGAGTGTCTTCTTGCAAGTGTGGGAGAGTAATTTTGTATAATTTTTTTGTGTATATAATATCTAGAACTTGCCCGGTTCAAATTTTAATTAAGTAGAAAGTAGGTTGATATGAAGATAATCCTAAGACTTCTTTGATAAGTCACTAGAGCCTTAAAAGAGTCACCAAATAAGTGTAGAGTTTTAAACTTAAACCTTTAGCATCTTTCTGAAACCAACGGTTGAGTTACCCCCGAGAAAAAAAAAGAAGAATAAAAATGAGAAGTCATTGTTGTGAACCTAGATTTAGGCATTCTAACATGGGTATAGGGTGGAAGGGTAGAAAACACCACAAAATTAATACGTGGTACTCAGTCTGTCTTAGCGCTGGTCCGGTAGTGAGTTATGCGTCTTCAACCTAAGTTTGAATTTAAGTTGAGGATGACTACCATGAAGCTGTCTCTTACAAAAGAAATAAAATAAAATAAAATAAAAAGGCCTATACATCAATACACATAACACTATGTGTAAAGAGTATAGAAAAAAAGAGAAAAAGGGAGGATTTCAAGTTGTATAATAAAGGGGCTCAAGGCCAAGAACTAAGAAAAGAAGATTGTAAAAAGAAAAATGATGGAAGAGGAAAAGGGGGGTGTCTGAACAAACTGAGTCAGTCACTAAGTTCCCAAATCATTCCCTACCTGCACTCAAATCTACATTATAATCCAAACAAAGTCCTGACATGATTCTGAAAACTGAGTTACAATTAATAAGGGAAAGCCTAATGGATATTGTGTATACAATCAGATTTCTTTCTGAGTGTGAGATGATACATTCCAATTCCAAATATAAATAAATTTCATTGTGTGTGGAAATTCTTTGTTATGAGAGCATGTTGATACTTTGATCAATTGTGACTAAGTTAATATTATAGTTCTTGGGGACACAATCTTTGTAAAAGGTCTTTCACTGTTTCACTCGAAAAAATTTCCATGTGAGAATAGATACAATTAGCCAATGCAACATGATGTCAATTGTTGATTGTCCTGAGATGAGTTATGTAATAAGGGTGTTTTAAGTGTTTAATATGTATAGGTTTTGTTATTGCTCAAGGACAAGCAAATGTTTTAGGTTGAGGGTGTTGATGTGACGGTATTTTACGTCGTATATTGCACTTAAAAACTAGGTAATAAAGTATGTTTTCGAGTAAAAACAATGTGTTTTAATGCATTTTAAGAGTATTTGGAGGGTCAAGGCAATATGAGGAAATTTGGAGAAATTGTACAGAAAAAGGGAAAGTTATGCAAGATTCCTGGATATTTTGCCTGTCACCATACGACTCGTCCAAGTCCATCACCCAAAAGGAAAGGAACTGGATAAGAAGGTCACATCAGAAGGTGGATTAGGCGATTCTCTCACTAAAAGACAGTTCATCTGAACTCCATCGCCCAACAGATGTAACACTGGATAGGACCAAAGACTAGATTGCTTAAAGAGACATTTCATCTGCTGAAGTTGCTTTGTCCAAGACCTTTTGCATGACTGGAAGTACACTGTATAGTCGAGGTAATATACGGAAGACCAAACGGTCCATTTGTCACCAGATGATTCTTCCAAGGTTTCGCCCAAGGCTGAGCAAAGACCTAATTTAAGTATATGATGTTGCACTTACACCCATACTCTATAAATACTAGAATTAGGGTAGTTGAGAGAGTTTTTTTTCTAGAGACTTACGATTTTTGACTTTAGGGTTTTGATACATCTATTATCTCAAGAACACAAAGTGTGGAGTTCATTGATCATTATTCTATAGTCAATCGAAAGCTTATTTCTATGGTATGATATTCATTGATTTATCGTTTTACTGTTGTATATTAATATCAATTAGTGGCAAAATCCCCAACTCTAGGGTTGTGGGATCCATGGGTGAAACTTCAATAGGGTTGTAGTTTATATATGGTTGTTTAATCTACTCTATCTTATGAACATAATCTCTATGTAATCAACGAATTTTCCTGGTTGCAAACACTAGAACACGCCTAGGTTTAAATAGAACTAACCCTGTGGTTAAAAATGGTAGTTGAGATTATGCTAGAAATTTAGGGCATTAACTGTCGTCTAATGGTTACCGTTGTTACAAGAGTAATTATCTTGGGTTACTAAAATAAGGACAACGCACTCCTTCACAACCCTAACCCAGCGTAAAAAAGATTTATCTAGGATTAAAGGTTGTAAAACACTTAGATAAATAGTGTTGGCTTTATACATAACTCTATATTTAGAAAAGATTGTTCAACCGTACAAGATTACAATCCAAAGGTTTGTTAAACCCTGGTGAACATAAACCTAGATTAAAAAAACACTTGAGCTATTCCATAATCACAAGCAATAGCAATGAATACTTTCATATATATAACCCATTCTTTTTACTTTATGTTTATTGCTAGAAATAAACACTAACTGATTAGCTACTGTTACTGTATTTGACCTGGATTCTATATTTGACCAACGATCGCTTATACTTTAGTAGGAGCTGTAATTTGTGCGTCATCAAATTTTGGCATCGTTTCAGGGGAACAAATCTATAGGTGAAGTCAAGTATAGTGAGTGTTAGTTAGTTTTATTTCTAGTATTCACGTTTTTGTGTTGTTCTTATTTGATACAGGGAGCAGGTAGTGCATGCCAAGTACTCAGATTTTAGGAGTACCTCTATTTCCATTCGATCTATAAATATCAAGAAAATTCTCAAGAGTGTATAGCCCAGAGAATACAGCTCTACTTGACCCTAAACAGTACCTTTTTGATGCACAATGAGGAGTAAATTATCCAGATGCACCCTATAGACCTCAATATGTGAGGCATAACGAGGTGTACATGGATGAAGATGAGACAGATATCGACGGGGATGGTACTACTGGGGAAATCATTCTACCCCCATTAGCACCAGAAAGCAAATTCAACATCACCAACACAATGATACAACTGCTAACCATGAAAGGTCTGTTCCGAGGAGTTGCTATTGAGGACCCAAATCTATACATGAAGAATTTTACTACCATCTTTAAGTCTTATAACTTGTCTGGAGTGAGATAAAATGCTATCAGATTGAGGTTTTTCCACTATCACATAGTGGAGAAGCTATGATGTGGCTTGATGATCTACCTCCTGATTCCATTGCAAATTGGGGGGAGCTAAAAGAGGCTTTAATAGAAAGGTTCTTTCCTCTCTCTAAAATGCTGGTGTTGAGGGACGAGATAATTACTTCGGGTAGAAGCCTAACGAAGCCGTACATGAGGTCTGGCTACGATTTAATAATAAGATCAAGAAATGTCCCATACATGGGCTGGGAGAGAACTATTTGAAGGAAACATTTTATCGTGCTCTGAATGCTCCTTCAAAGTTGGCTTTAGATGGAATTAATGAACCATATGTCGCGCACTTATGCTCAGGTGTCCTAAGAGTTAGACACGGTAGTGAGAAACACTAGAGAATGGCACACTAGAGAGTTTGAAATATTTGGTGGTGTGAAAAATAATGGTATGTCGGTGGAACAACACTGAAGAGAGGAAGAAAGAGACTAGGATATAGCCCACCTAAAGACAAAAATTGATCTGATGTCTAAAAAACTTTTCGGTAGTGGCTAAGGGAAAGTAAAAGTTTTTGTATGCTATGAAAAAGGACCATGCATCGGGAATGATTCTAACTCAGACAAAGAGGCCAAGTACCTCTAGAACCAAGGGGGTTCCAACAGGGAACCCATGGTCGGAATTATAACTGAGACTATTTCAATGACAAAAAAGACTATCGGGATAGAGATCCGAGTGGTTGGAGAAAAAAAGAAATGTTCAATAAGAACAAAAATGGAGTGTATGTGCCTCCGGGAAAAAGTGAGAGGGAGGCGAACACCTCTAGAATAGAAGATATGTTAGGAAAATTGCTAACTAAGGTGGAATCGTATGATGAGAGCCTACAATTGATCAATACAAAAGTTTCAAATATTGATCAGATGGTTGACTCTCATTTGGCATCGATCAAGTCCTTGGAGTTTCAAATGGGGAAGCTCTCTATATTGTTAAACTAGCAAAAGGTGGGAATGTTGTCCAATGATAATATGTATATCCCCAATAAGGAAAAAGTCTAAGGAAATTGAGAAAACCATCGTGCCGTGATGATAAATCAAGTGCTACTAGAAGGAAACCCAAATTTCTATCCCTCGTTATTTTCTTTTCTTTATATTTTTAGTAATCATTGATTATTTATTTGTTGTTTAAGGATTAGTCCTCGATTGCTAGAATGCCTAGTATGTTAGTGCGTTGGGTGAAAGAGTTACCATATGGATATACCCTCCAGATGGAAGACTAGGCGAATCGTCTAAGCCAGGATGAAACGTCTAGTCTAACAGTCTAGCTAGGACACTACTGGATAGATGGTCTAAAGATGGACCATACGGATTATGTATCATCAGACGAACTGCCTAATCCATCATCCCCGGACCATTTTAACAGAATTTGGGTCAAACCTTTTAATGAAATAATTCGACCCGACCCAATATATTAGGGTATAATATTAGGGTATGTTAGATTGTCCCATTCCATTTTAATTTCTCCGTCTCACTCCTTTCAAATGCACGATTTGTTCCTCACTAACACACTATCTACCACATCCTCCAATCACAAATCCCAGCAATAAAATCGTTAATTTGTCACCTTGTTCATTATCCTATACTAAGAGCAAAAAATATTGTTAACCTAAATCTGCATTAAGCACTGGTTTTGTTGAAGTTGAACTGGTAAGATTATGTTTTTACTTGTTATCACTGTAAATTTTGATTATTTATTCATGAACCTAAGTCATGGGTGAATTTTGAGTAACCTAGTGTTTGTATTTTTTTAATCATAATAACATGAATCGGGGGATTCTTGTTAGATTATTTTGTTGGGTAGATTTGGGTCAGATAAGTTGAAAATTAAAGTGTATAATTTCTTTGAAATAGTGTGGAACTTGAATGGAGTAATAAATGTTGGTGAGAGTTGACCTCATACATATGGATCACGAGTACGGGGAGGATTAGGCAAATCATCTCCTCAAGGAAAAAAACCTAATCCTATCACCTATTTAAAAGTACACTGTTTTAATAGATTAAAGTTTAGGGTTAACAAATGACACTTTAGATGCGTTGTCTACACTAAGACATATCATCTGATGTCCATAAAAAAAGATGATAGATAGAACAAACCATCTTATACCAAACAGAACGCCTACTCCTTCCGTCTGTACATGTTTATGTATGATTTTGTTACCCTCACTGAATTATTTACTAGCATTTGATATCTAACCATTTATACATGGCACCTAAGTTCCCACAAAGAAGAGGTGCTCGCTAACGAAGTGGTATCACCCAAGGGCTCAGGGAAGAAGATGATAGCCCTAATAAAGGGTGACTAGACAACAGGCTAGGCAGACCCATACGTCCACTAGAACTGTACCTGTTTGACATAGTCATCTGATGAGGAGTCGAATGATGATTCAAGGGGTTCTTCCAAATCCAAGAGCAGTAGTAGTGCCAAAATTTCCAGCCATAACTCCTGATGCTCACTTGTAGGGAGAGATATACCAGGTCATCAAAAGAAAGAATCCAGAGATCCAAGATGACTCTCTATAGGCAGTGCCTGGTTCTGATAAAAATTTTGCTGAGGGGTTGATCACAAATGCCAAAGGGAAATATCGGATGGCATCACAAAAGAAATCTGGATTGTGACGGATCACTTACCCGACTACTCGAAGATTTAAAGGGTCTTCCAGGCTTACTAGCTGGGGTGGATGAATAAACCACCCAACCAATATTATCCAAATATATTTCACTTCTATGTTAACTATAAGGCTAAACTGTAGTGGGTGACTCCCAAGGGCTAGGGGTTTTGGATAGTGTAATGGTTTGACGAGGGAATGTCGACATCTCCGAGCAGACAATAAACCTAATTTTATTTGGTCCTGACTATGTGTCTCCAGTAGAACATCCAGATTATGTCTACCTTTATGCCAATAGAAAGACCCAAAGGGAATGGTTTGCATGGGTATTGACTAATATAGAGTTAACATGGTTGAGAAACCCACGCTTGCCAATCCAGACTGTTTTTTTGAGTTTAATTGCTAAGTTTTGGTCGGCAGTACCTAGAATAAGGATTAAACAAACAATGGCTGATAAATTGACTTATGAGGATGTGGTGTTAGTGGCCTGCCTAGTATCGGATATAAACTAAACTTAGGCTGCTTGATTTCCAAAGAGATGCAGATGTACGCTACGCGCAAAGGTACGACTTACTCTTACCCTTGTCTAACCAATGAAATGTGTCAGCAGGACAAGTTATAAATCTTACCGGGTATTGATGTGGGCACTAATGCCCTCAAGACTTACGACGTAGAGAGGTCGAAAGATCTTTCTAAACTTGAGGTGAAAATCAAAATGATAGGGTTGCATCTACTGTTAGAACCGGGTCAGATGATTAGATGGGCACAGAGTCAGCAGATACAGCCCATGTCCATGCCATGCAAAGGGATTCTAGTGCATCTGGGCCACAGGTCCTATCCCCCAATCACTATGCAGATCGTCCTCTCCCGTCTGTGTTTGATTTTAACACTGCAAACTTTACACGCCTTGTCAAATAGATAAGATGAAATGTAACTCAGCTTGACGTGTTGTCAGTAGAATTTGAGCTGTTGATGGATCACAAAATCAAGGCGGCTTTGGAGTAGTATGACATAATGAAGGCCAGAATTGATAATATAGAGGAGCTCTTCCTCTAACTTATGAGACCATCTGAATGGGATAGATTTCAAATAGAGCTGGAGTACTACGTGTCGATGTTACAACATTGTAGCAGGGCCACCATCCAATGGCCCCAACACCCGCATCCTATTGAGTTTGATGATGAGGATCGTATATTGAGTTTGGCTGAGATACAGTAGAAAGGAAAGGCAGTGATAATGGGTGGTGATGAACCGGAGGAATTTGGGAAGAGGAAGAGAAATAAGAGGAAGAGGCGTAGCCTCCATGAGGAGGAAGACTTGAAAGAGGCGTTGCGGGCATCCAAGAAAAGTTTCGTGCTTGATGAGGACATAAGGAGAGAATAAGTTATAGGTGTTGTCGTAGCCTGGAGGCAAGATCCATCGTGGTGTGTCACCACGTATAATCTCTAACATCATTATCCTCTCACATCCCATATCATAAGCCTCAAAGGGTATAAAAATCTAGCATTCAATGCCTCATATCAATAGTCTTAGTAAGACGTAGCATCAGCAAGTCATGGCATTCAACGCCTTGGTATCATAATATTACCAAATTCCTCAAGGTAACGATATCAATAATCCTCCAAACCAGTGTATGTAATAGTTTAAAAAGTTGTAATCACTGTTGTATGAAGACGGACTAAAGTACTAACGGTTGTACTTACTGCCGAACGGAGTCGGTCTCAAGTCCCAGCATTAATTAGTCAAATGATCATTTCGACGTCAAGGTGTAAAGATTAGGCTAAAGCAAGTAAAAATAGTATTACCGGGTGCTCGATACAATGTCGAGTCTAAAATAGTTTAAAAGTCATTTATTAGAAGATTTTAATTTATTAATTCATATCATTATCTGTCATTATAACTAAAAACAGTCTCTAGCCTCCAAACTCAATAATCGTGTGGTGATACTGGCCCAGCCCAATGCGCTCTCAGCAGAGTCAAAGGCCCAACCTCTCATATAATGCATGTGCAGCATATCAGCAAGTATTTATACATGAAATGACAACTATCTATTCTCGAATAGGTATGACTGGGAAAATCCTAAGTCACAGGCATCATATAAATTCGGTTATCTATTCTCGAATAGGTATCACTGGGGAAATCCTAAGTCACAGGCACCGTATAAATTCGGATGCCGAAGTATATATCAAATGAGAAAATAGACGAAAGAATAGTACAGGGTCACTTTAACCATCTACCCAACCCAGAGATGCTATTTAGTACAACTATTAAAGCTATAGACCTAGACATAGCCCCATGGAGCCTACCTATCGCCCGATGATAAAGTGCGGCAAATTGCAAATGTTACTCCGACCAACATCAAACAAACTCTAATTGCTCTGAAACTTATAAAATAGCATTCCACATATCAATATGAGTTCAATGGTATAAATTATGTTAAGTTTCAGATTGGACCTACAAAGCCCGTTCATCGGAACTGAAAATAAATTTCTCCATGGGGTTACCAACATTATCAGGAATTCACGTTCCAAAGTTGAGCACAATTCGAGTGCAGGAAGGCCATAAAAATATCCCAGACAAACTTGACTACAACGGGGTCAAAGATGCAATCTTTATGGAATTAAACGTCTAAATTCAGTGAATTAACTATACTATGCAGAAAAATATACTCAAGGAACGAATATTATACAATAATATGTGATTTATGTTACGAGTTCATCAATTTCACCACTTGGGGCCATTAATGGAGGAAATAAAGAATTTCAAGAAATAAAACAAAGAATAAACTTACCAAATTGCGTGAAAATCGAAGGGCAACACTTGGGGAACCTTTATCAACCTTGGTTTGGTGTTTGGAAGGAGTTTTTGCACAGAAATAGAGTAAAACGTAAAGAGCTTGCTGAATAAAGAACTGAGGGTCGTACAGGGATTTTATTAAACTACCAGGAAATTTCTTCATCACTATCGAGTCATCAAGGGTCACCATCTCATAAGGTACTGTTCCTAGGCATCGCGATCGCGTGAATATGCTACGCAATCATGTAGATTAGTTGGGAGGGGATGCATCACCATAGCGTGAGGAATACTTCGCGATCGCGAAATGTAAACTGGAAACTGAATCGCAATCGTGTGACTACTCTTCGCGATTACAAAGAGGAAATTATCTACACCAGTTTTAGGTTTTGATAGAAGAATCAAAGATAAGGAAAATTCCAAATCACCACTCTAAATGCGTTTGGAGTCCATTTTACGCAAACAAACTATGCACGCACACCCAAAATGATATTTCAAACTCAATAATGCAGTAAAAATCAAATTCCGAGGTCCTTTTGGGAAAGTGTTGACCAAGTCAATCCTTAGGCTTAAAATCATAAATTTCCACCAATACCTCCAAAATATAACGACAGGTCCGAAAAATGAACCAACACCTCCATTAGCCTAAAATCACCATTCCGGAGATGATGGAAGCATCTGAATTCCGATACGACACTCTGAATACCAAAATACCACTCAAGCTCTAAATTAGACCTTAAACTTAACTAATATCCACAAATGAGTACAAATTACAAAGAAAAACACGAAAACTCGAACTTAAGGTCAATCTTGACTTTGTTTGAAATTTCGAAGCTAACGGAACTGTCGAAATTTAATTTCAAGCTCAACTTGAAGGAAAATTGACTTTAGTCAATGAGTACATGGTTTTAGGCTCTAAAACAGGCAATTTTGAGATATTTCAACCGAGCCGCCAGGGAACCGAACTATTGATTTTAACAAGTCATAAATGACTTGGGACAACTACTGAAATGCTCTAGAATGCAAAATATCTCGCATTTATCATAAATGGCTGTGATGTTCATTAAAGTATCATTATTATTGAATGAAGTTCACCACCCTCGTAAAAGGAATTAAGAAGTCAACAATACAATATTACTTTCAAATACATACGAAAGTGTACATGGTGATTAATTTTGCAATAGTGGAGTTTGCATTGAATCTTCACTATTATAGTTGATAATATCAGTTCAAATAGTGTGTGCCACTAAGTTGTCTAAGAAACAAACTAAGTGAACAACAATCTTATGGGTGGTAGTCACCTTCACGTTTACAATAATTCAAGAGTCATATATTTTATCCAAAGAGACTCATGCTTGTCCAATTTATTAAACTTAACTACTACAAATTAATAAGCAAGTGTTTTTACCACAAGTTAATATTTTCTTAATTATCATTTGCTGCAGAAAACAAACTTAAGTTATCTATTTTATAAAGTACCAATATCAAGATTCGAAATATTGAGGTTTGAGGTTTGACACAATAGGAGGACCGATCTTATGGTTATGGCTGCGCTATCATTTGACTAACTTTCTAATCTATTGAGTTGTTGATTGAAAAGGTAATATTACAGTTAAAAACACATTTCGAGTTATTGATTGCCTATTCGCATCACTTCAATCCTATATGTCTATGATCATGAACTTAATAAGAATGAATTTGAACTCTTGCAAAATAACCAAATAAGATGAAGTAGGTATGTCTATTATAGCCGCTAATTCACTCCTTGATGTCCATAGTTGAGATATAATTCTACTTAAAATTAGTGCACCATTAGATTTTCACTTTTGATTTAAATATAAGATTCATAGATATGTTTTATTATCGCGAGGAAATAAAACAATAACTCTCAAGGTTAATTCAAGTTCATACAACAATAATCATATAGCTACCATAACTCTAGGATTAGGAAAATAAACCTTCATGTTTATCATAACAATCATATATAAGAATGTTATTAGTCATATAAACGTCTAAGAAAGATAAAAATAAGTATAAGCTAATGTAATTTATGGCTTCAATATGTTTCAAATGCAAAATCTGTGGACAAACATTTGAATCCATGGCAACATCAGAGTCTATTATAGACTTGGGGGATAACTCTAGACGTACCATCCCACCCAGTCAAACTTGAACAGTTGAACTCAACAACTTTTTGACATGAACAGTTTTTACCATGATGCGCTGTTCATTGCAATGAACTTCACCATGATGGACAATGCATCACACTAACGATCTGGGCTTCATTCATTAGAAAAATTCTTTATCTTGCAAATGTTAACCCCGGTGGCCAATGTATCACACAAGTTGATTTTTACATGATTATAATCTAATGTAGAAAACAAACCTAAGTTATCTATTTTATCAAGTGCCAATATCAAGATCTGTGACGTTATGTTTTAACACAACAAGAGGAGAAATTTTCGGGTTATGACTCAGCTATCATTCCAGTTGTGTATTCACTTGAACTAACTTTATAATATGTTGCTGATTATTTGGGCAGTATTACAGTTAAGAATCTTCGAGTTCTTGATCACCTATTTTCATCACCTTCAAGCCTATATGTCTATGATCATGAACTTATGAAGAATTCGAACTCCCGTAAAATAACCAAACAAGTAAAGTAGGTATATGTCTATTGTAGACGCTAATTCACACACAGATATCTAGAGTTGAGAAATAATTCTACTTTACGTTATTGCACCTTAGATTTCCATTTTGAGTTCAATCTAAGATTCACAGAGATGTTCTATTTTTGTAAGTAAATAAAACAATAACTCTCAAGGTTAATTCATATTCATACAATAATAACCATATAGCTACCATAACTCTAGGATAAGGGAAATAACCATTCATGTTTATCGTAAAAATTATATAAGCATCAAATAAAGTTAAAAATAAGTATAATAATGAAATATGTAGCTTCAATATATTTAAAGTTCAAGGCTTTTCTACCGGCCTAGTTTTTGATGTTATTTCATGCATGGGTCAACTTTAAATGATTATATGTTCTAATGCATGAAGATATGTGTGACCCATAACCTTTCCAAGGAAATAAATTTGAGTCTAGTTTCCAATGTAACAAACCACGTATCATTTCGAGGTCATAGTAAAAGGTTATGGGCAGTTTACTAAGGTATGCACTGCGGTGAAATTTCAGAAAGCTAAATTTTGTTCAGCTACCTACGAGTAGAGTTAGGAGTCAACCTCCAACCTACGACTCATAAATGGACTCATAAAACCAGTCAGAAGTTTCCCAGAAAGCTAAAATAAACCCCTATTTGATCCCACGAATGGAACCAGGACTCGTGGTCCCTACCTATTACTCATAGGTCATCTCATGGCGTCCTATGTTAGTAAATTTCCTACAACTTCCAAATGTCCTTCATGGATACTTTAGACCTTTTTCATGACCCAAAATATGTATTTTGACGTTTTGAGTGTCTTTTAACCCTATTTCACCTACCAGTATAAATATCAAAACCTTATTTTTTTAAGTTTATTCTACACTTAGACTTTTCAAGAAAAGACAGAGAGAAAACAAGAGTTCGAAGGTTCCTTAACCTACGGTTCCAAATCCTCCAAGTTCTTCAAGGTTCCACCAAGGTTTTTGCTTCAAATCAGGTATGGGGATTGAATGAGAGTTCCCTTTCACTCTCATTGCCAAAAACTAGAGAATTTAAAGAAAGTTTGTGATTTTTCAGTCTAGGGTTCAAGACCCAACGTTCATGATTTTATATATGTTGTCTCCCTGATTTCAATTATGTAAAATTTACATCTGTTATGATTTATAGCATGATTTACATATATTTTCCATGAATTATACTCAACTAGCATGTTTAACTAAATCATCAAGAATCTCAATGTATTTATGGCTTTAAATCCAACAAACTTATGAACTTTATGCAAATTGTCTTGATGGCTTAAATTATGAAAGGCTTATATGTTCTAAGAATTTTATCATGATTTATACGCATCTTACGTGAATTATTAACATCAATCATTTTTTTAACTATTTATGATATTTATGACAAGAATACGATACGAAAATCAACGAGCTCCAGCTCAATTATGTTTAAGTTTCGGGTATCTATATATATGCTTTTATAAGAACCTTTTTAAGAATATGAGCACATGTATTTTGGGAGAATTATTTAGCACCGAGAGAATTAACTCACCCCTTCAGTGAGGATATGGTTAGTCCGAAACTAGATTTCCATCTCAGGTTCATTATGCTTATACTAGTTAAGGATTCTTAGCTAAATTTACATGATTAGTTCTAGCTGTGGGAGGTTCGGGAAAACTCTTTGCCAAAGTGGGTTACAAGACACTGGTCCTTTTCGTTGTGGGTTTATGACACCGGACTCTATGTAGCTTATAACGTAGTTTATGTCGGTTAAAAGAAACTCCCAACTTATGATTTAATAGGTATTTTGAATCAAATAAGACATGATTCACTTATTATTTTTAAAACGTGATACAAGACTTATGATTTTCAACTTATTACTAGTATTTGGGTCATTGCACTATTTTCAAGATTTATGGTATAATCTCTAACTTCTCTCACGATTATCATTATGTATTGATATGTATCATGATTTTATGCATACACTCTTATACGAGTATATTTTATGTACTGACCCTATTAGTGGCTGCGTCTTTTTAAGACTATGCAGATTTAGGTCTTCCCGTGGTTAGTAGGAATCTTCGGCAGAGCATCTTGGTAGATCCTCATCAGTTTGTTCTTTTATTTCATGTCATGTTTTATTTTTATTTTATGTTTTGAGAATTGATTGAGGATTTGTCCCAGTAGTTCGTCCCATGATTAGTAGATGTTCCATACATAGTGTTAGTCTATGTCAGATACTTATGTTTTTCCTGTATTTCAGGTCAATTTAAAAGATTATTTTGAAGGATTAAAAAATGGTAGGTCCTTATCTATAAATGGTAGGTGATTATTGCATTAAAAAATAGACATTTCTCCAAATCTTAATAGGATCCCACTCGTGCGTTGAGTTCATTATATTAAAGACTGTACTCTTGTTGTTGTTAATTATGTGCTTGAGCCAAGGAATGATATGTTTCCATACCCTTCTTGTGACCTTAGTGTATATGAGACTGCTAAGGGTAAGGTATGTCTTAGGGTGTTTGGATAGTTGGTTTGTTAGAGTTGATACGAGATAAGGCCTTATATGGTAAAAAGATCCAAGACCCAATGATAGAAATTTAGAATTGTGAAGTCCAGAGGTAGGCATAGTTAATGATTGAGGTATGTAGCTAAAGTTACGTATTTATTAAGTAGGTTTTATGATTGTATGTTCTTAAGTGTTGATTAAGGAGTAGATTTTAATAGTAAGGTTGTGTGTAGGCTTAGACCCGATAAAGTGGGTGATTGAGGTGGACTATTTTTATTATTGACTCTTATAGGGCTAGTACTACCTAGGATGGTGATTTAGTGGTTGTAAGTTGGAGCAGTGATGGGGAGTTGTATGTTATCCATGCTTAGTGTTTAATGATAAGCGTAAATGGTAGGTGATTATTGCATCATAAGGGTGGATAAGGAGATGAAGATATGATATTAGTAAGTTAGAGAGAGTGCTGACCTTTCAATGCTAACCTTTGAGCAAAAAGGAAAAGTTAAGAGTTATTTCAGAGCGAAGTTGCAGAAAGAATCTAATTATAAATAGTTGTAGTTCTGAAAGGGAGAGTATGGAATTCAAATGTATAGTGAGTGTCTGATCTCGTAGAATGGTTGGTTGTAGCTCTATTTAGAGAAGAAGTCCCCAGACCTAGAATTGTTAGCTTTTGTCCTAAATGGGAGATTGTAAGATGAAAAAACACTCAAGTCTTGTGACCTTAATAGTAAGCAGTCCTAGTGTAGAGATATGATCTGATAATGACCCATTCATGACCCTTTTTGTACTCATTATACCTTAGTTATAGATGAAAGTTCATGCCATGCCCATGTTTTTACATCTTACGAAAGTTTACATTTATATTCAGTTTCTAGAATGAGAAGTAATTATTTCAAATAGCCTAGTAGTGTTGCTAATGATACAGATATCCAGTCAGCTTATGATGTCAACTATAGAGTTCCTAGAGTAATTCATAAATCTAGTTTTTGTTATATTTTATCTATTCAGTTTATTTCATGACTCTAGTTTTAAAACCCAGCTAGAGTGTTTAGAGTACAGTAATGATGTAACCTTTTTCCCTGTAGCGATGTCCAGTTCAAACTCCATGTATGAGTTTATAATTCCCTGTATTTGTTAGTATACAAAATCTATTTTTGAACTTAAGAAACTAAAAACTTTCATCCCAGGTTGCCACGTGTCAAGGTACAACTCGTAATTCTCTATGAGTCGTATAGTGACTCATTTGTACATAGTACATAATCCTGAAATTTTATGCCTTTAGACCATGAGAGGCTTATGAGTCATGGAAGGGATTTATGAGTCGTAACTCCCACTCATGACTCAAATAATGCAAATTTATAGTAACATTTCCAGTGGACGATAAGTGGCTCCATAAGTCATAGCATGGACCCATGACTCATAGTCTTATTCGTATGTACTTTTCAAAACATTAACATTTTGTCTAAGAATACACGACTTGGAGTCATGATTCATGACTCCTACCTATAACTCGTAGGGGAAGTGGTGACACCCTGGGTAAGAGTTCCAGAATTAAACCTTGGTTCGTAATTTTCGTAGTTAATGCTCATAACCTAATTCCTCTCGATGATCCCATACATGAGTTGTTAGATGGTAGTGGAAGGAGAGTCCTAGTAGATGCAAAGATGAGAGGTAGTGTATTCTCAGTTAGTAGTAGCTTTGGTGTGACTTTTTTGCCTAAGATGTTGATTGTTCATGTAGTAGATGCGTAGAGCTATTGATTTCCTTTATGTTAAGAAGATCCATAGATTGTTTAGCTTTAACCTCTAGGAAGCCATGAGACGAGTACAACAATAGACTTGGATATAGTGTGGATAAACGTGTGAATGATTGCAGTGTTTGGTTAGTGACTCTTTGATTTAGAGCTGAAGGTTGATGGATTTTAGGGATAAGAAGAAGTAATGTTCGTGTGCATTTAAAATATCTATTTTGTGGCTTAGACTAGCATAATCACCTTGTAGGTAGTACCTTGTATCTTGAAGTTAAGCTTGAATGTAATAAGATCATGTGGTTAGCCTTAGAAGTTTGTAACTACTGATACCTTTATGTTTATGTTATGAGGTTTGAGTCGAGTGTTTTAGAGAAGGAAGTATAGTTAAAGGATGATATCTAAGTTACAGATTGCATGTGGAAGTGTTAAATCCAAAGTAGCGCTTCTTTTTTCATACCATTAGTAGGTATGTTTCATGTCAGATAACTTCAGATTTATCTGCAAGCCTATTCCTTCCCTACTTTATGAGCCTAGATCAGATGAATAAGATATTCATACGATATTAGTAGCTCTTACCTAAAAGGTCCTTATAAGCCCATGCGTTCAGCCTATCTATGCTACGTTTCTTTTCCTCGTAGCTTGTGCTATACTAATGCACTCCTTCATTTCTATATAGAGCCTTTCATGACAATAAGGTTCAATTGATAAGTGTATCTTTGAATATACCAGAAATAGCATGTTCAGTTTCAGCTCAGCTCATATAGTTTTTCCAGTTTCATATCAATTCCTTGCCATCATATATCTAGTTGGTGCGATCCATTGTACCTATGAGAAAATTATAAAATTCCAGAATGCACATTAGTGATAGAAACATCCAGTTCAGTCTGAGGTAATTAACCTCTTCGTTCAAATATTACTTCCTTGTAAAAGGTATGCAGCCTGTAAAATAACATAAGTCCTATTGAGGTTATTCATATCGTATCCTATAAGTTCATGGTAAAATAGTATAGTTCAGTTAGATTATCATGTTAAATTAGTTCAACTCAGTTAGTAGACTATCATGGTTAGTGTGATTTAGTCAAGTCAATAAATATCATGATTCATATTCAATATAGTCAGTTAGTTAGTTTTAGTAGTCAGGTTCCCTCCTAGACCAACTTTAGTTTGAGGTACTCTATCCTATCTATTCAGCTTACTAATTCCAGTTTCATTCTCCATATCATCTTTTATAAGTCTTATCTCTGGCATTGATAGTACATGCATTCAGCTATACTTAGTTTAGTCAGCTCAGACAGTTCTATGTTTTAAGTCAATTCATTATTTTGACTATTAGTTTAGCACTTAAATTAACTCAAAACTGATCTTTAGCCTTCATTCGAGGACGAATGATCATAATGGGGAGATAATATAACACCCCAAAAATTTAGGCTAGAATTTAAACCATTCCATGTTCGTTCTTAAGTATGAGTCCTATGAATTACCACATTATCCTAGGTTATAAAAATCATTTCTAAAGTATGGAAGTAGTGTTTCATGTGATTAAAGGTCATAAGAAACTCCTAGCACAAAGTTAAGTTCAAGGCTTTTCTACTGACTTAGTTTTTTATGTTATTTCATATAAGGGTCAAATTTAATTGATCATATCTTATAATATATGAATATTTCTGTGACCCATAACCTAAATATCTTTGAGTCTAGTTTCCAATGCAACAAATTGCGTGTCATTTCGAGGTTGGAGTAAAACATTATGTGCATTTTAAAAAGGTATGCACTGCAGTGAATTCTAGAAAACTAAATTTTATCCAGGTACCTATAAGTGGAGTTACAAGTCGTACTTCCAGCCTACCGACTCATAACTACACTCGTGAAAACCTGGCATAAGTTACCCAGAAAGCTCAAATAAACCCCTCTTTAACCCCATGAATGGAACCACGACTCGTGGTCCATACTTACGAATCATAGGTCATCTCGTGGCATCATGTATTAATCAATTTCCTGCAACTTTCAAATGTCCTTCAGTGGTATTTTAGACCTTTACCATGACAACAAAACATGTATTTAGATGTTTTAAGTCCCTTTTAACCTTATTTCACTCCTAGTATAAATATCAAAACCTTGTTTCCTTAGCTTATTCTACACTTAGAGTTTTCATGAAAAAAGAGAGAGAAAACAAGCGTTCAAAGTTTCCTCAACCTAGGGTTCCAAATCCTCCAAGTTCTTCAAGGTTCCACATAGGTTTTCACTCCAAATCAGGTAAGGGGGTTGAGTGAGAGTTTCCTTTCACTCTCGTGCCCAAATCTAAAGAATTTTAAGCACGTTTATGATTTCTCCAATCTAGGGTTCAAGACCCAACGTTCATGATTTTATACATGTTGTCTCCATGATTTCAATTATGTAAGATATACATCTGTTATGATTTATAGCATGACTTACATATGTTTTTCATGAATTATACTCAACTAGCATGTTTAACTAAATCATCAAGAATCTCAATATATTTATGGCTTTAAATCAATAAAATAGATGGACTTCATGAAAATTGTCTTGATGACTAAATTATGCAAGGCTTAGATGTTCTACGAATTTTATCATGATTTCTATATGTCTTACATGAATTATTAACATCAATAATTTATTTAACTGTTTACGATATTTATGACAAGAATATGATAAGAAAACCTAAGAGCTACGACTCAATTATGTTTAAGTTATGGGCATCTATATATGTCCCTTTATAAAAACCTTTTTAAGAATATGAGCACATGTATTTTGAGAGGATTATTTAGCAGCAAGAGGATTACTCACCCTATCAGTGAGGATGTAGTTAGTCAGAAACTAGTTTGCCAACTCAGTTTCATTATGTTTATACTATTTGTGGCCAGTTAGGGAGAACTCTTTTCCAGTGAGTTACACGACACTGGACCTTTTTCGGTGTGGGTTCCTGACACCGGAAACTATGTAGCTCATAACATAATTTATGTCGGTTAAGAGAAACTCTCAACTTATGATTTATTATTTAAAACTAAACTAGGTGTTTTGACCCAAATAAGACATGCTTCACTTATTATTTTTTAAACTTGATACAAGACTTATGTTTTTCAGCTTATTACTAATATTTTGGTCATTGCACTAAATTTCCC
>JBDJHY010955670.1:0-14577 GCA_039654485.1 Withania somnifera
AGGCTAGATATTGCTTATGAGGATAATAATGGATAATGACACAATAAATGATAACTTAGGATATTCTGATAATAATATAAGTTAAAGGATCTTTTGACGTTTTAGATTCGGCAGTGTATCAAGCACTCAGTATCACTATTTTCACTTATTTTTAGTCCAAGATTCACACCCTAGTGCCCGAAAATAGCATTTGACTAATCAATGTTGGGACATGAGTCCAACTATGTTCGGTAGTGAGTACAGTTATTGGCACTTGAGTCCATCGTCATATGCCAGTCAGTACAACTTTTCGATACTTATTAGACCTATTGTATTAGAGGATTTAATGATACTTCTTCTCTTGAAGACGTTGGTGATACCACTATATTAAGCCATTGAACACCATGAGTTGCTGAGTACGTCTTGATTATATTATTGTTATAAGGCATTGTATGCCAGACTTGTGACCCTTGAGGCTTGGTGACTCATAGGTTTCTCCTCATAGGTCAAGTCCAAATCTACTATCACATACTCAAAATGGATCACATGAGAATAATTAGGAATCAATTTCCAAAAAATGGATACATGAAAAACTAGATGCACCACAGACAAACTAGGTGCCATGGCTAACTCATAAACCACCTCCCCAACACATCTCGAAATCTCAAATGGGCCCATAAACATAGGGCTGAGCTTGCCCATCTTTCCAAACCTTATGACACACTTCATGGGTGATACCTTCAACAAAACACGATCACCCTCCATAAACTCTAAGGCTCAAACCCGCTTATCTATATATCTCTTCCATCTTCTCTAGGCTATCAACAATTGACTTTAGGTAACTCGAAACTACTCCATAACATCAAGAAGTAGATCTAAAACAAGGGCTCTAACCTCAAATGCATTGAAAAAAAAAACAATTGAATATTTGCATCTCTTATCATATATAGCCTCACATGGCACCATTTGAATGTTTAAGTGATAATTGTTGTTATAAAATAAGCAAACACTTCCAAAGTAAATAAAAAAAGCTCGTAATACATCCTCCAAAACCTAAATCGTCCACTCAAACTGGTTATCGGTTTGAGGATGAAAATTTGTTCTCATAGCTATCTAAGTACCCAAACCATATTGTTAAGCTCTCCAAAAGAGCGAAGTGAACAATATGGGAACACCATAAAATAAAACAATCTAGCCAAGATAAATATGTGCTAACTTCTTAATCGTATAGTAAACTTGACCAAAATGATATGGGTAGATTTAGACAAACGATCTAAGATCACCCAAATAGACGCAAATCTACCCATGGTCCTAGGTAGCCCCACAACAAAATCCATGAAAATTCGCTCCTACTTCCACAAAGGAATGGGCATTCTTTGAGATACTCCATCAAGCCTCAAGTGATCAAACTTAACTCTCTAAAAATTCAAGCATCTAGCCAAAAACTCTGCTATATCCTTTTTCATGACATACTACTAGTAGTACTGGCTCAAATCATGATATATCTCTGCTTCCCTCGAATAAATGGAATACCTAGAACTATGTGCTTCTCTCATGATCAAGTTAGTAAACTCACTCACCTAGGCACACAGATTGGTAATCAGGAAATACCTCCTTTGCCTCTCTCCTCATCACTTTATCTCTAATAAGCTGCAACTTTTCATCTTCAAATTATTTCTTTTTAATCTAATCCATAAGGGAAAAATAGAACTCAACAATTTCAAGGATACCACCACTATCTTAAATGTGCAAGAAAAACAAGTTGTTAGACAGACTCTAAATATCTATGCCTAATGGTACCACCTCTTCTTGAATAAAAGCAAGACTACTCATACTAGCAGACTTCCTATTCAAAGCATCAATTACCATATTAGCATTACACGGGTGGTATAGAATGGTCATATAATAATTGTTTAGCAACTCAACAATTGCAAGGATACTGTTACTATTTTAAATATGCAAGCAAACAAAGTTGTTTGACTGACTTTAAACATCTATCGCTAAAGGTTGAACCTCTACTTTTATAGAATAAAGACTACTCATACTAGCAAACTTCCTACTCAAAGCATCAGCTACCATAGTTGTATTACACGGGTGATATAGGATGGTCATATCATAATCCTTTAGCAACTCAACCCACCATCGCTGCCTCTAGTTTAGATCCCTCTGACTGAAGATGGGCGGGGTAACTGTTTTCATGAGCCTTTAAATGTCTAGACAAATAGGTGATAACCTTATCCTTCTGCATCAAAAATCCACCCAAGGAAACTCTAGAAGCATCATATGCTGAAAGGATCACCCTTAATAGGAAAAGTCAAAACTAGAGCTGAAGTCAATAAGGACTTAAGCCTCTAGAAACTCTCCTCGCACCCATCCAGCCACTGAAATTTAACATTCCTTTGGGTCAACTGAGACAATGAGGCTACAATAGAAGAAAACCACTGAACAAATCTACAATAGTAACCTGCCAAACTAAAAAAATTACGGATCTCTGTAGGGAAGGTAGGTCTATTCCTACTACCAACTGCTTCAATCTTGATCGGATCAACCATAATACCTTCCTTAGACACCACGTTCCCTAATAAAGTCATTTCGCTAAGCCAAAACTCGTAATCTAAAAAATTGGCATACAACCACTTTCCTCTCAACTGACGGAGTAAAATCCTCAAGTGTTACACATGATTCACCTTACTTTTCGAGTACACCAAGATATATTCAATAAATATAATAACAAATGGACCTAGATAAGGCCACCCCGTTCATTAACTCCATCAATACTGCAAAGGAGCTAGTCAACCTTAAAGGCATCAAAAAATTCATAGTGACCATACAGGGTCCTAAAGGATATCTTGGGGACATGAAAAGCCCTAATCCTCAACTGATGGTAGCAAGATATTAGTTCAATCTTAGAGACTATTACGACACCCTAAAATTGATCAAATCAATCATCAACCTGAGGAAGGGGATACTTATTCTTAATAGTAACCATGTTCAGCTGCTTATAGTCAATGTACATCCTCATCGACCCATCCTTTTTCTTCAAAAGTAGAATAGGAGAACCCAAAAGTGATACGTACGGCCTAATGAAGCCTTTATAAAGTAAATCTTGTAACTTCTTCTATAATTTCCTTAACTTGGTTTGAGCCATATGACACAGAGAAATAGAAATAAGATTAGTGACTCACTCTAAATTAATGGGAAAGTTGATGTCCCAATCAGGGGAGAGACCTAGAAGATCTGTAGGGAAGACGTTAACAAACTTACAAACAAATGAAAAAGACTCTAAGGGAGGATTATTAATACTAGTATCTCGGGTGAATAATTAGGGAAGGATATCACGCTACTGGGATAGGAACCAGACAAACCCTTCAACTCTATCTTTGAAATAACATGTATATCTAAAGCAATTGTCTTAGCATAACATTTTAAGACTGCATGGTAAGGAGAAGACGATTCATACCCAGGATGAATCAAAATCTACTTTGTCTAAAATAATAAAGTCTACACAAGTTTCATAGCCTACAATAGAAATAACACAGGAGCGGTACACCCGATCCACTACTAAAGAATCTTCTAGGGGTGTAGAAACATACAAAGGAACTGGTAGGGGATCACTTATCTTATCAAATCCAACAGCAAAATATATAGACATATAGGAATATGTAGATTTAGGATCAGATAATACTAACGCAGGTTGATAGCACATAGAAAATATAATTGTGATGACCGCATCTAAGATAATCACCTAAGGCCTATCGAGGAAAGCATAGAGATATCCTCTACTACTATTAGATGTAGCACAATCTGAACCACCACTGCATTTCACAAAGGAACTATTGTCATCTCCACTAGAAGCCCGACCACTTTTACCTATTTGTGTTTTACCTCAAACATTAGCTAGAGACGCTTGTGCTATAACTGGATACTGTGCAATAGGCTGGCGCCCTACCTAACCCCGTAGTGGATAAAATCTTATCATATGTCCTGAATCTATATAAGTTGATAAGACCTAGGTACTACTCCAAAAACATAAACATTGTCTACTCATACTGTAGTGAACTAGACTAGTAAAAATAATTTTTTAATTAAGCATGTAGTAGTCATACTGAACTAAACTGAGTATATCATTATTTTGATCCTAAAGTATTAAATATGCTTAAACTTAAGCCTAAATATAGACATTTATTTAAGACTCTAATCAAAAGATAAAAACATACTGATGGATGCTATAAATATCTTGAAAACTAATATTTCATGCATAATATTAGAAAATACTTGAAATACTAAGTAATATATGTTAAGCATCTTAAAACTGAAAAAGACCAAGTGTTATCATCTAGCCATGAGAAAATACAGCAACTAACATAACCAATATCATAAAGATAAATCTTTCATGAGAAACTTGACTGAAGACTAAATTTGTGCTTAAATACGAAGATAATCTGAATAATATGTCATGAAAAGGGTAGGTCATGATAAAGTTTATGAAGACGTATATATGAACATGAAAAAATATCATATGAGACTGAATCTAAAATACATGGCTAGTTTGGGTAAAAACCCTAACTTATGGAATTAGGGACTATCTTGAAATCTAAATGTTTAGAAATGAGAGAAAAAGGAATAGCTCATTGAATAACCACATACCTATCAACTGAGGATTCTAGCTGAAAAAATAAAGGAAGACTTGGGTTCTTGAGCTTGACGAAGGGCTACCCTAATCCTAATTTTGAGAGAGTTTTGCTAAGTTTTGTAATTTGAAATGTAAGAATGGTGAAACTAGGCTAAGTTTTGGTCTTTATATCACACTATGGAATATCCAAAATGATGTACTATTTTTAATCTGGAAAGAATGGGAAATGACTCGAATACCCTTATATTAAAACTTTTGAAAATCTATCTGTGCAACATCACGGACAATAATATGGTCCGTAGTATGCACCCTACGGACCTTAGGTTGGTCTGTGATATGAGACCAACTATGCTACTGGAATAAACTCATGGATGTACAGTACAACCCGTACAATGCATTTCATTGTTTGTACTATTGGTTCATACCCTAGAGTTCTAAAAACTTAAATTCCCAGTGATTGATCTTATGATGAATATTACGGTCTGTATTTTTTGTATCAAAAACCATATTGTGGGTTTGTGAACAGGAGGTACTGAAAGGCATCATGTAGAACTCAGCCTATTGGTCAATCTCAGGGTCCACACTGTTGAAATCACAAACCGTTGGTTTCCAAATTTTTAGTTCAAGATTGGTTATGGATCCAAAGGATGCTTCTAAGCATGAAAACAAGCAGGGGATCTTATAATATATCCCCTTGGGATAATTTTTTCTCAAATGAAGTTCAATTCCTTAAAACACTAAGCATGAGTTGGGTAACTGAAGGCTAAGATACACAAAACAATACACCAAACTTAGCTTGACTTACACACTAATATAGATAAAACTAATTGGTGATTAAAATTAATCTAGTTTCTAACTACTTAGTATCATGATTTCAAGACAACTATACTATTAGTACACGTGGTCTTATATAGACTGACAAATCATATAGTTTAAAAGAGGTAACTAGATATTAGAATAGGGAACAATTACCTCAAGATAAACTAGGATTTAGAGGAAACAATTGGGGTTACCTAGCCATCATATCTTCTTTGACTTCCCAAGTAGCCCCTTCTGTTGACTGATTCCTAAAGGACTTTGACAAAATCTATTTATTTATTTCTGAGCTTCCAAACTTTTCTATATAAAATCTGAACTGATACTTATTCTTACAATAATATATCCTTCACACCCACATTTTATAATGGTACAACAAGTGATGGATCTCCCATATACTTCCTTAACACGAACACCTGAAAGACTGGATCAATTGAGGCTAACTCATCAGGTAAGTCTAGCTCATAATCCACTTTACCCACTCTTCTTAGAATTTGGTAGGGACCTATGTAGAGGGACTAAGCTTCCCCTTCTTCTGAAAACTCATGATCCTTTCATAGGTGAAACTTTCAAGAACACTCAATCATCAACTGCTAACTCTATATCTCTGCTTCTTACATCTGCATAAGGCTTTTGTCCACTCTAAGCTATGTTCAACCTCTCTAATATGATGGAGTTCTACATGGCATCACACATTAAATTTGGGCCTATCAAAGCTGCCTCATTGACCTCGAACCAATCAATTGGAGATCTATATCTCCTCACATACATGGGGTCATAAGGGGCCATGTAGATGCTAGCATGTTACTCTTATTATATGTAAAGTAGATTAAATCAAAGTGATCATCGCAGTTACCCTTGAAATTCAATACACAGTCTCTTAGCATATCTTCTAAGGTATGAGTAGTGTGCTCAGCCTGCCAATCAATCTATGGGTGGAAAGATTATACTGAGATGCACCTGAGTACCCATACTTTTCTTGAATGACTTCTAGAATTAAGAGGTAATTGAGTAGCTCTATCTGAAATGATGGACAAAAAAGTGTCATAAAACCTCACAACTTCCTGGTTAAATATTATGGAACAGACTTGTACTGTGTGGGAAGCCTTAACAATAAAGAAATAGATTGACTTGGTCATTCTATCCATAATCACCCAAATAGAGTCATGTTGTCTGCGTGTATGAGGCAAGCCTACTATGAAGTCCATGTTCACAACGTCCCATTTCTAGGATGGAATCTCAAACTCTTGGTCATTCCTATGGTCTTCTAATGCTCAACTTTCACCTATTGACAATGGGGACACAACCACAAAATTTGATATGTCCCTCTTCATGCAATTCCACCAATAAACCTCCCTTAAGTCTCAATACATTTTTGTGGAACCAGGGCGTATTGAATACCTGAAACTATTGTATTCTAATAGAATTCTCTATCGTAACCTATCAATATTTGGGATACACAATCGATGACCTTGATAACGAAAAACACAATATCCCCCTTCTGAGAAAAACTCTATCTTATTTGTAAAAATGCCTTCCTTAAGCTTCATCAATGCAAGATCATTACTTTACTTCTCTTTCACCTCTACAACTAAAGATGAATCTGATGAGCTCTAACCAACTCCCCACCTTCATCTGTATTAACCAGACGAATACCCAGGAGTAACAATCTAATGTTCATATCTAACCAATTCTTTCTTTTCGCCCTCTATATTAGCCATACTGCCAATAGAAAATATTCTTAAGCCATCATCAACGACAGTCGCCTTACCCGGATGATAAAAAACACTCATGTCATAATATTTTAGGAGTTATAACCATCTTTTCTAATGAATGTTCAGTCTTTTGGGGTGAATATATACTGTAAAATCTTGTGATTAGTAAACACATCCACATAGGTACCAAATTGATAGTGTCTCAAAATCTTCAGTACAAGCATAACTGTTGCAAACTGAAGGTCATAAGTGGCATAATTCGTCTTATGAATCTTAAATTTCTTGGATGCATTCTCTATTACTTTACCATGAATCTTAAATTTCCTGGATGCATTCTCTTAAAAACCAAGTTTGATTCTATATGCATCACAATAGACTACAAAGCCATCTGTATCATTCAATAGAGTTAACAATGGGTCTGAGGTCAACTTAGATTTCAACTTCTAAAAGCTTTCCTCACAATTTTTTGACCAGTGGAACTTTACCTTCTTTTGAGTCAAACTGGTCAAAGGTGAAGCTATGGAGGAAAACCTTAAATAAACCTCCTATAATATCTAGTTAAAGAAAGAAAACTCCAAATATCTAAAGGAGAAGTGGGTCTTGGCAGCTCTTCGCTTCATCTATTTTCTGTGAAACAACCTGAATATCTTCTCTTGAAACCATATGGCATAGGAAGGTATCTGACCTCAACCAAAAATGACACTTGGAAAAATTTGAATACAATTGTCAGTCCTGAAGGATCTATAAGACAATTCTTAAATGGTTTTGATGCTCTGCCTCACTTCTGGAGTAGACCAAAATATCATTAATATATATAATCATAAATATTTTCAAGTACTTCTTGAACACCCTGTTCATGAGTATCCATAAAAGATGTAGGAGCATTTATTAGTCCAAACTACATAACCACAAATTCAAAATGACCATACCATATTTTGAAGGTTGTCTTCAGTATGTCACACTCTTTGACTTTGAGTTGATGATGCCCAGATCTGAGGTCTATTTTGGAAAAGAAATTATCACCCTGAAGCATGTCAAATAGGTCATCACTTCTGGGAATAGGATATTTATTCTTGACAATGACCTTGTTCAATGGACAATAGTCTATACACATTTTGAGTGCCCATCTTTATTATGCATGAATAAGATTTTTCACCCTATGGGGTTGCACTGTGTCAGATAAAACCATTATCTAAAAAGTTTTTCACTGATCTTTTTAACTTTTGAGCTTTAATGGATATGGGATAAGTATCTGGAGGAAAGTCTATTCCAAATTTTATCTCCCTATCTGGAGGGATTCCAAGAAGATCCTTAGGAAAGACTGCTGGAAATTTACAAAAAAACTAGGACTAATCAAAGAGTTAGAGTCTTGGATTTAGTATCCTCAACCCAAACAAGATGATAAATACACCTATTGTACATAAAATTTCTAGCCTTATGTTATGAGATGAAGCGACCCCCTACGTACATAACAACTACCTTTCCATCTAGAATTGGTTTATTAGGTAACTAAAACATAACCACATGGGTCTTGCAATCAACTGAAGCATAGCATGAATGAATCCAATCCATGACTAAGATGACATCAAAGTCTATCATATCAAGCTCTATAGATTAACTGAGGTAACCCTATGGAGGATTGAGATTGGATTATTTTGGTAAACTATTTTTATTGTGATGGAGTCGCTTACAGGGATGGAGACTGATATGAAAAGTAACAAATAAAAAGCTAGACCCTAGATCTAATAAATCTAAAAAAAAATGCTAACGAACCTGAAGCATAACAGTGATGACATTAGGGGATTCCTCTTGATCCTGATGATATCTGGGTGCATAAATACAATTTTAGCACTGGCTAACAATGACACTGGAATTGGAACCATGTTGAGTTGGGAAAATTGTTGGAGCTGAAAAAGTGGTGGACTGAATCTGATTTCCTCCCCCATACTTCTTGGATTAAGGGCAGTCCCTCAACATGTAACCCACTTGTCCTCATACAAAATATCATCTCTGTCCGATCAAATACTTCCTTAGATGGTTCTTATCGCACTTGTTGCAAGTAGGGTGAGTACGCCCCTTAACACACTGCCCTAAGACTAAGTACCCCATGACTTATCCCTCAAGTCATGGTGAGGACTAAATGACAGATATGGGGCACTAGCAGATGAGTAAGCTGGCATTGTAGGCTTCTACTGGAAGCTAGACCTATATTGACCCCCGGTCCTCTGTTGTTTAGACTCAGAGGTCTCAGTCTCCTCCCACTTACTATGATATTCTTCCCTTATCTTTGCTATATCTCCCTCTACCTGCTCCAATTGGACCATGATCCTACCTATGTCTATATCTTCAATTAGTATTGTAGACTTGCCCTCCTTCATCAAATAGGGAGCGAGTCTATTCATAAACAAACTAATCCTACTTCTCATATTAGCAACCATGTTAGGATCATACCTCGACAACTTAGTGAACCTAAGGCCACAATCTACCATATCCTTGAATCTGTGCTTTAAATTCATAAATTCATGAACCTCAGCTTCCCTATTTTCTCAGGGAAAGAGACGCACCAAGAAAGCTTCCTCAAACACAGTCTAAACCATAAGCACATCATTCTCTCCCCTATTTTTCTTATATTGATCAAACCAAATCCCAGCCACATCCTTGGGATGATATGCGTCTAGGTCGACCCTGTTCACAATGCCACTTTCATCACTCACATGATCCATTGCATCTCTTCAAAAATATTTTAGGGTACTCGCTCAACTTAAAACCAAAGAACTCTGGTGGATTTATTTAGAGTAACTCTCAAAGTCTAGAAGTGTCTGCTGCACCTTTATGAACTACTGGTGCACCCCCTTGCTGACAACCTAGGAAGTAACTACTAATGCTAGCAGCTAAATAACATTCTTGAATTCTGTATTCATGATATTATTATTGTTGGGAGGTGGAGGCTGGCAACGGGCACCTCTAGTTTAGCTGGGGGATTCTCCCCTTATTGTTAGCCCTAGCTCTGGCCCTGGTCTGAACATTGTTTCCTCGAGAAGGCATGTCTTATATAAAGATATAGAGTATGAGAATTTATAGTTAGAATTTATGGCATAAATGATGGAAACAAATAAGAGGAACATGTTTCCTAAACTGTCTTTTAGTCTCTCCCATATAAGTATGAAGCACTTCACACCCATAAAAGAAAATCTACTCAATGCGTAATTAAGACACCCTAGAACACTTGAACCTCCTACTTTGATACCAAATTTTTCAAGCCCCAAGCCTACACCCTGGATGGGATATAGGGATAAGAACCCCAAAGAACCCTCAATTAACCCTGTATATATGTCATGACTACTATCCATATAAAAATGAGCAAAAACAACATTATGAGATGGACCAACTAGGTAAGTAACAAAGTCTGAACTGCAAAATAATACTATCAATAAATCCTATAAAAATTTAAATATTGAACACATGTTTGAAAGCCTCTACTGGATAAACTCTAATTGTCTAGATCCAATCTCTAGCTCACAAAAGAAATACTGAAAACTAAAAGAAAACATGAAATAAAAAAAGTCATCCAGAAGACTGCTGCACTTATATCTAGGCCCTTGGGTCATGAGGAAGCTCTACTGAAACACTGATGTATGTAAATCCAAAGCTATCTATCGGTATGGGATAGATGGTCTAAATCTACATGGTTTATCTAGTCAATGGAGTATACGTCACTACTTTCGAAATGTACAGAGTATGTATACATAAAATTTAACAATTTTGTACATATGAGTAATAATATACAAATACTGGATCTAAAAGCAAGACTATTGAAATAGGAAATTGTAGTGCATATGTAACATAAACTAAATTGTTCACAGAGAAACTAATAAGATGTATATTTATATTAGATCTTGAGACTGAAATACTACAACTCACTTTAGCTAATAATATGATTTAACAAAATCTAATCGTTATGATGACACTAAAATAATCATCCTTTCTATGTAAATTAGTGAAATACGAAATCATGCTTATTATAATGTAAAATAGAAATACAAACATAAATGGGATGCTCACTTAACCAAAATTTACCATGTGAGTGACTCATGTACTCTAACTTTGAATGACTCTTAGTAGGGGAATCCTATACCCTTCAAAATGTATATAACCTGGTTGGTGTGGATCCACTAAGTTTATAATTAAGTCTAATTAGGATAAAATCCTATGATGGAAATGTTGTTCTGGAACTAGGACGTCAACCTAAACTGGCAGAAGACATAACTCCCCATCTGCTTCATCTTAGGTACTATTCCCAAAACTTAAACACTATCTGCTCATACTAAACTAAATTGGACTAGTAAAAATAATTCTTTAACTAGGTCTATATTAGTCATACTGAAAAATGAGTCTTTTATCATTTAGATCCTGAAATATTGAATATGCTTAAATTTATGTCTGAAAACATACATTTATTTGAAACTGTGATCAAAAGATCAAAACATACAGAGGGATGCTATAAATAGCCTAAAAACTGATATTTCATGTATATTATTAACAAATATCTGAAATATTGATTAATACATGTTAAACATCTTAATACTAAAAAATGAATAAGGGCTATCATGTAGCCATGAGAACATACAACAACTAACATAACCAATATCATAAATATAAATCTGTCATCAGAAACTTAACTCATGATTGAAATCATGCTTAACTATGAAGATATCTGTAACTATGTCTTGACCATCAAAGATAATAATAAGCTTGTAAATACATATATATGATCATGAAAAATATCATATGAGATTGAATTTAAAACATATGGATAGTTTGGGTAAACCCTAATTTATGGAATTAGGGACCTTATCTTGAAATTTGAAGTTTTGGGCATGAGAGAAAAATGAATTTCTCATTGAATACCCATATACCTTTAATTTGAAGATTTTGGATGAAAATTAAAGGAAGACTTTTATTCTTGAGCTTGAGAAGAAGGAAACCTAATCCCGAGAATAAAAGAGTTTTCTAAGCTTTGTAATGTGAAAATTAAGAATGAGGAAATCTAACTAAGTGTGGGTCTTTATATCACCCTATAGAATATCCAAATGACGTAGTATTTAATCTGGAAAGAATGGGAAATAAATGGAGTGGCCTTATTTTAAAACTATTAAAAATATACAGGGTAACATCATAGACAATAATACTGTCCATACTATGCTCCCTACGGATCGTAGGTTGGTCCATGATATGAGACAAGCAATTGGGCTGCTTGACTGATATCATGTTCGTATAGTACGTTTGATACTATGCATTTCACATTCAACACTATTTTATGTACCCTAGAGTTCCCAAAACTTGACTTTTTAGGGATTGACCTTATAATAAATAGAACAATCCATACTTTTGATGTCACAGACCATACCGTGGGTCCATGAAATGTAGGTACAAAAAGGCATAATGTAGCAAACAGTCAATGGGTTGAGTCTATGGTTTGTACTATTGAAATCATAGATCGTAGGTCAAGCATGCATTAAAAAAAATCCATATTTTTAATTCTAGCTTGGTTACGGATCGAAATGATGGTTCTAAGTCAATGAGAAGCTAACTATCATGCAAGTATGGTGCCTTAAAATAACCATCTCACAAATCTTCAAGATCTCTTGCATAGGTCAGTGTGAAGCGATCTATCATACCTTGCTAAGGTATAAAAGTTAAGCTCATACTCAGAAACTATCATGCCACCCTTATCTAACCTATTTAATCTCATTTGGTTCTCCTCGTTTACACTCTAATGGATGTAATGATGATAAAAGGCCTATGCATACTCATTCCAAGTAACGTAAGGTGACCCAGCTAGTCTGTCATCTATGTAAGAGTACCACCATTGATGCACCGGTCCACACAACCATAAAAAAGTAAAAAGAACCCTATATGATTCTATCAACCTCAACTCTCTAGTAGTTCTCGATAGGTAGATAAGATCTGAACAGCCTCACCTACTTTTCCACCATAAAACTATGGGGTATCCAGTTTTATGAATTTATTATAGTGAAACTACTCATAATCTGACATAGTAGTATCAAGAAAAATCAGGGCTCCTAAATACGATATCAATACACATCATCTCTAATTACTAATGGAAGGTGTCCCATCAGAATTTGATGCTACTCTGGGGGTCTGAGTCCCTAATCTAATCTATGGACCTGGTGCATACTAGCCACCCCCTACTCTATGTCAAAGTCCCTAAACACCCAAAACTCTTCGCAGAGTAAACTGAAGCATGGTGCAGTAATAGTCTCTAGGGTTTCCTGTCCCTTGGAAATATAAATCTCAAGCTTAAGGGATGTTTTCCTAACTTGGACCCTCACCGGACCAGCACTTGGGGATCTATATTTTCCTGATCCTTTGGTTTGTCCCTGACCTCTGGTTATCTCTGCAATAGGGATGGCTTCATCTCTCATGCATACCTGGTTCTATATATTTGTTCATAGAATTAACCATGTCTCAATACTTAAATTTACATAGCACAAAACAAGAGACAGAGAATGAAGAGATCAATTCCTAAAGGTCTTATAGCCTCTTAAAGATATGTAACAAATGTCTCCGCACTATATCAGACTTTACTAGTAGAGTGATTTTCTTTTTCATGATCAAATTCTGATTTACAGAGGATTCTCTCTTATTTATACTTCATTTGTGATACTAGTGGTTATACTCCTTCTATGGAATCTATTCCAAAAACTTGTGAGTTTCTATATGTCTTCCCTCTTTATCTTATAAGTGTTCCTCCTGATAGAGGCATTGATTTGGAGTCTATCACTAAGCCCATCTCTATTCCTCCATATGAAATTAAAGGAATTTAAAGAATAGCTACAAGACCTATTGAGTAAGGGTTTTATGAGATCGAATATGCATTTTTGGGGTGCTCCTATTTTGTTTATGAAGAAAAAAGATGGGTTTATATGAATGTGTATTGACTATCGATAGTTGAATAAGGTTACCATAAAGAATAAATATCCCCTTAGTCAGTTCAATGGTTTGATTTACCAATTTATAGGTTGATGTAGTATATTTTAAGATTGACTTGATATTTGGCTATCATTGGTCAAAGAATAGGGATTTAGATATCCCGAATTTGGCTTTTAGGGCCCATTATGGTTATTATGAGTTCTTGGTTATTTCATTTGGGTTGACTAAAGCCTTAGTAGCATTCATAGAGTTGATGAGTGGAGTTTTTTAACCTTATCTTGATATTTTATTATTGTCTTCATTGTTGCTATTTTGTTCTTGAGGAATAAGGCAGATCATGTACAACATTTAAGGATTGTGCTTCAAGTGTCGAGAGAGGAGAAGCTATAGAAACCAACATTGAAATGCGAGTTTTGTCTTAGTTATATGACCTTCTTAGGACATGTAGTGTCTAAGGAGGTATTATGGTCAATACAACCA
>JBDJHY010955779.1:0-14577 GCA_039654485.1 Withania somnifera
AAACAATGTACCTACAAAACAAAGGCCCCAGGGTGTTCCCTGGGGTAATTCTCCGATGCTTAAGTTAGTATTAAGATGGGAAGGAATTCCAATAGTATTTGAAAGTGGCTAATTAAGCATACATTTGTCTTTGATCCCTCTGGACTTTTGTAGGTGTTTCTAGTAACCTTAATTGGTAGATATTAGGATTCTGGAGTGATCTCCTACCATAACTCTACTTCTTAATTATGGTATTCTAATCGTACCATGGTTCTTCAACTACTAATAGTACTTATTCAATTATGGTAATTATCTAAATATAGCAATTGTAATATTGACACAATTAATGAAATTTAATGACTCCTAGTCTACTACTGTTATTCTATACATTTTCAAATTCAAATGTTGTTAAACCTTAATTTAAAATTTTTTATTATCATAATTATTAGGCTTGTCTTAAAATATCCAAGTGACATATTATTATGCCGCTACTTGTCTTATTTTGGTGTTTCATCTTTTGTTTTGATAATATATAAATATATAAAAGATCAAATTTTAAAACTCTTGCAATAAGATAAAGTGAAAAGGTTATAACCAACTTCAAAACTATTTACTAGTATTAAGTTCAAAATTTAAACCTTAATCTTTCAATTAATTTATCAATCACTTCAATATAAAGTTTTGTTGTTAAACTCAAATTTAATTACAAGATATATTTTAAAATTAAATAAGACTCCAATATGAATAGGAATATAAAAATAATCTCTATGTTCATTAAAGAAAGTAACGAAATGAATTTTTATTTTTTTATATTTTAGGATCTTAAAATAATTTTAGGAAATGTAATAAGTTAATAAAATTTGAGAGATATAACTTTTCTATATTTTTTAATGCAGTAAAAATTTATTAAAAAGAGTCAAAAAAAATTAGCACATCTGTATCAATTATCAAAGATATAGAAAATATAATCAGTTACAATATCTAGGAGATATAATCAAGTTTTAAACACATCTTAATTTCTCAAACAAAAAGTCTAAAGGAAATTTATTGAACATATTTCATTTTTAAAATTCAAATTTATCTCCTTTTCGTTAAAGATACATAATATCATCATCATCATCATTATTATTATTATAATAATAATAATAACAACAACAACAATAAGAACAATAATAATAATAACAACAACAACAATACATATATACTACTACTACTATTAATTTTGTTTGTTTATTTTTTGTTATCTTTTATTTAATATTTTAATTTAAATATATTTTATAATATTTGAAAGAGATAAGTTTATGAAATACCTAGAGTTTACTTAGGACTTTTCCAATTTGGATTTTTACTTTTAACCTAATGAATTGTTTTCTCTAAAGCGAAATATTTCAAATTAAAATACTTATAATCTTTCAATTAAATTGTATTACTTTTGTCCTAAAATTTTCAAGTGGCATATTCTTATGCTGCCACTTGGCTTTTTGTGGCGCTTCATCTTTTGCTTTATATAATATATATATAGACTATATATTAATAATAATAACAATAATAATAATAATAATACGTATGTACTGCTACTACTGTTAATATTTTTTATTTATTATATTCTATTTGATATTTTCATTAATATTTTATAATATTTGAAAGAGATAAGTTTATGAAATACTTAGAGTTTATTTAGAATTCTTCCACTTTGGATTTTTAGTTTTAACCCAATGATTTTTATAAAATCTAATATTTTTAAATTAAAAAATTTATAATCTTTCAATTCAAAATTCTTATTACCATGGTATTACTTTTATCCTAAAATTTTCAAGTGGCATATTTTTATGTTGTCACTTGGCTTCTTGTGGTGCTTCGTCTTTTGTTTATATAATATATAGATAATAAAGGAAAAAATAGTTATATTAGGTACTAAAATGTTTATAAAAATTAAATAGAGCTATTAATACTTAATAAAAATTAAGCGAGTTGAGTAATGACCGTTACTTAACCTGTTTTGACTCAATTCATTTTGACCCAAGTAAATTTGAATCTAGTTAGGTCTTGACCCATTTGTAATTTTGACCTGTTTAATCAGCCTAAATTTGACCATACTCATTCAATTATCACCCTAATTTGGATACATGTAAAGTTTTCAAATTCCTATTTTTCGTTATTGGTAATTTTAAATTAATTATTTTTTTTTAATTTGTTTAAATTTAAAAAATAAAAGATAATTAAATATATTTGTTTTAACCTTTATATTAATTATAATCATTATCTAGGGTACTTCAATGAATTTTTATATTTAGAGAATGACATGGTAAAAGAGAAAATGCATAATTACACCCTTTGAAGTAGGATTCTTTTTAAAGAATATATTTAAACTTTGTGGGGGTCTATTACATTTTTAAAAACTTTAAATTGGTACATTATATCATTTTTAACAAAACCTCGATGCTAAAGAATAAATGTAAATCATGCATCAATTATTTGTTGACACATGATTAAAATAGAGAAGACATAATTATGACCTCTAAAGTGAAACCTTTTTTTCGAGAATACACTTAAAATCTTTTCTTCGAGAAGACATTCGGACTTTGTGAGAATCTCATTACCTTCTGAACAACTTTAAATTGGTATCATTACATCATTTTTAATCAGCCTTAATTTTTAAAGAGATCAACATGGAACAATTATTTGTTGACACATGATTAAAAGAAAAAAATATTTAATTACACCCTTTAAAGTAAGATATTATTTTCGAGAAGGCACTTGAACTTTGTGGGATTCTTATTACCTCTAGACAACTTTAATTGATATCATTTTATTATTTTTTTAACCACCCTCGATTTTTAAAAAGTAGGTGTCAATCACACAACAATTATATATTGATACATGATTAAAAGTATTTTTTATTATATTTTTATTCTTTTTTGTCTCTCTCTCTCTCTTTTACACTTTTTGACTTGTTTTTCTCTTTCTTTGTCTCTTAACTTCGTTAAATAATTTCTCTATTCCATGACCCAACCCCACTATGTGTCTTCTTCTTCTTCAGCTAACCTCTTCTCCATGTTTTTTCTTCTGTTATTTCTTTCTTGTTATTTAGCTAACTCTCATACCCTCAATTTATTTTTCCATTATTTATTGCTTCTTCTTCTTTAGCCATTAATTTTCTTTCATAATATTTTTTATATTTGTTGAGTTATTGATAATAAATATTAATTTTTGGGGGGATATCATTAATTAGTTTATTTCATATTAATATAGCTTCAATATAGCTAAAAATGAAGGCTTTGAAAAAAATCAGAATATCCCAAAATTTGTAAGTAGATGAATTGAAGTTCGGATTGAAAAAATTAAGTGATGTTTTCTTATCATCTTTAAATTTAACGAGTTTTACAGAATTATTCGAAATGAAAGAGAATTTTTAGATAAATTTTGAATTTAAAGAGAGTCAAATTGATAAAAGTAAAAAATGGGGGAAGTTCTAACATATGTGGTGGCATTGGAAAGTGGGTGGGTTGAGAGGGGGGAGGGGTCAGATAGAGATGAGATGGTGGCAACGGATCATTTTTGAAGAAGGAAGAAAAGAAAAAGAAAAAACATTAAAATAACACTATACATAAAAAAATATTTTATCAAAAGAAATTGTGACAATTCAAAATCGGGCGTGACGACACCTATCAAACCCCACTTTTAGATAAGTCAACCAAACCACAACACGAGCTTGAATAATCAGATTAAGCCGAGAAGACATAAGTTCGAATAATATAAAAATAACAATATAAATATAATCTCTAAATTTGCACACTAAGGTATATGAAAGACAACAATCAATCCCCAAAATCTGCTAACCACAGTACATGACTTTATTAAATTTAAAAGTATTGCTAAAACAGTCTTAATGTCTCAAAATAAAAGGAAAACACAAAAAAGTGAAAGATAGGAGAAAATCCAATAGGAGGACCAAACAGCTACCTCAAAAATTCTGATTAAGTGCCTTGGACCCGGCTAAAAAAGCAAATCAAGAAGTACTGATATGGAATTTACACAAAATATGCAGAAAAGCAAGAGTGAGTACGAAAATAACGTGTACACAATAACGTCCTCAGTTGACCCTAACTCAAAGCAATGAAAAGAAATATGAACAGAACCAAACCACCAATAACTACAAAAATCTGCAATCATGAACTACGATCTAGCCTAACAGTTCATCAAATACAACAAAAATGGAAGCAAGACATATCAAACAATCACTCAATCCACAAATCAAAGAACACATTTAAATCATCAAACTCATTAAGGTCAAGTCATACCTAGACAAAATGAGTGAATGCACTGCACAGATGATGCATGTATGCTTTACCAGTACACACATGATTTCATTGGGAAATATCAATAACCCATGAAAAATTTGCAATGTCTATGTTCATCCAAAATTATTTTCTATCGGACAATATTATATCAAGTCAACAACAACTTTCATATAATTATAACTAAATAAAAGTGATAACTATACGAACCGGGATACAATTCCCATCAATTTCATCAATAATCCTCAATAAAGCATTTTAAATTAGGAAAATCAACTAATTAACTAAATCAATTCAACAAGTCACTTTACTATTTTTAGCCCTTCATAATATATACCAATACTCATATAGATGTTTGTCATTCATCTAAACGGAACCTTCGAATTCCTATTACTTCCTTACGAGCAACTAAAACATAAACACTTCAAAATAAAGTCAAAAAAGCCTCAACTTTCCTTAAAGAAGTCCAAACTAGTCAAACTAATGTTTTTTCTTTTCAGAGGGACTCCAGAAGAGTCTAATATAACAAAAAATATGGATTTTATATAAGAAAATAAAATCATGGAAACTCATACTATTATGCTTAGACCTCCGAACCCAAAACGCCAATTCAAAAGTCAAACACAAGCTCTAAGGGTAAAACTGAATTTCATTTAAAAACCATGTTATCCATAAATTAAGTAGTTCAAATATGAAATTTCATCAAAATTTGGGTTTAAATTGATCTTCTAAACCTCAAAATATCATTTCAAAGCTTAGATCAAAACTCTCCAAATCTAAATTCTAAAAATTCTGGATTTGGAGATATAATCATGAACAAATCATTAGAAATGTGTAAAAGTAGTAAAAGGATCTTATCCAATAAGGATTTATGGAAAAACACCTTTTGAATCTCCCAAAATTGAGTTTCAAGCTTCAAAATCGAGATGAAAAAATAAAATATAAGATTTTTTTATTTAAGTGATAACGATATCGCACCTGTGACATCACATAAGCGATCATGTTCAACATGAACGAGCTTGCAGGTTGCGGCTCAGTGATGCAGACAGGGATTCACATGAGCGGTAATGGACTAGCCGATTTAAATTCGTAAGAGATCCCTTGGTTGCTGATAAGATATCATCGGTGCTTAGCAAGGGTCACAGGCATAACTACACCAGATATCAGGATCAGCACCAAAAGAGGCAAAACCTACTCCTTTTGAATGGATTCTTGGAATTTGTTCGAAATTTCGTGCACACAAATCAACTATGTAACTAAACCAAAATTGACATTTCGGACTCAATGGAACCAACAAATATCCAATCTAAAACCTCATTGACTCGATACACGTTAAAGTCAATGCTGGACTAAAAATCCAACCCAAAGACCAACATACACAACGCGCTCGAAATTTAAATCGATCCTTCTCCTAAACAAAGAATCATCTTTCAAAATCAATATAATTGACATATATACTTTGATCTCAAGGTCTCTAACTCTAAATGTTGGTCCAAGTCAAACTATAAGCTTAAACTTTTCCAATATCTCGTTTACACGTATAAAACAACACTAAAGCCTCAGAACCCAAACTAAAGGTCTACCTAGACTAAAAATAATATTGGAGCTGATAGAACTGAAGAAATTTTATTCTAAGCCTTAAATCTCTAAATATTGACTAAAGTCAACTCTTTCATCTTTAAACCTCTAAAAAGAGAATCTTGTAGAAAGCTAACCCAACATAATGCTCAAATTCCTAAACCAACCAAACTAATAGATCATACATGAGATAGAGCAACTACGGAGAGGGATAAAATGATCATTTTACATAAAATCAAGAAATGACCCACAACATCATTACAAAAACTTATAAAAATAAGAGTATCATCATTTTCTTGGCCCATCACACTATTTATGCTTGGTGGCCAAAATAATTTGTAATAATATCAACTCAAAATTATTTAGAGGGATAATAGTAATCTTGAAAGATTTAAGTGCCTTCTTGAAGGAAGGTCCTTCTTCAGGGGGTAATTATGTGTTCTCTCTACGATAAATTTATCTTTTTATTCGTTATTTATAAAAGGTGTATCAAGTCAAATATGGATAAGTAAATATGGATGAATGGGATATGTCCTTTAAAGTATGTTTTTATTTGTATTTTAGATCCTATCATATTATTTTTAATAATTCTATTTATTTATTTATTTAACAAAATAATTTTTTTTAAAATAAATTATTACAAGGGTAAAATAAGGAGATGCCGAGGAGACAATAACTGAGGAAGGACTGGATCGGCTTGTACTTGCCCGCACATTGGCCCTGAAGTACTGAGGCTGCTTCTTCATATCCTCGTACATGGATAGAACATTGTCCAAAATGACCTTGTTCTGCTTGAAAGTGGAAGATGCCTCTCCATACTGTCACGGTCCAATTTCGAGGATCATGATAGCACCTAATATACTACCAGTAGGAAAACCAAACCCTGTAGTCCAAAGCTGAAGCGGAGGACATCTACATTAAATGCAGAAGAATATCAAAAGTCATGAGAAAATAATAAGTTTGCGAAACTAATTAAGAATGAAATAACTACCCAAAATTCGGTATTAATGTCAAACGAACCACTAAGTACAGAATCATAAAACTGAAGAAAATATAGTATCAAGATGTCTCCGAAATATAATGGAGATCAATAAAACATAATTCTGAAGAGAAACAAGAACAAGCTGGATGCCAAGCTCACCCTAAATCCTCGATATGAATAGAATATGAACGAATAGCTATCTGTATATCACGAGCAGAAACCTGTACTCGAATCTACACAAGTGCAAGTGTAGTATGAGTACAAGTCGTCGAAACAACCAGAACTCAGTAGGTTTCGAGGGCCCACTGAGCGCATAACAATAATAAATGCAGTAAATAACGGAGTACAAGAAAAGAGGTCACAGAAGAAAATAGGACAATACAGAAAACTAGCAACTCAAGTACGAAACAAGTGTCACATTAGACTGATAGTGGTAGCTAATCACATAACAGGATCACATGTAATGAAAGAGAACGTACCCTGCATCCTTGCAATAACTTATGTGAAATATAACTCAATAAATAATGGAAATCAAGGAAGGTAGGAGCAGAACATGGTCGGTATACCGGTAATCTCAAGTGAAAGGATAATTGAGTGAACAAAAATGTAAAACACTAATCCCACATAACATAAAGTAGCAAGTAACCAATAATAACAGATAAGAAGTAATATCAATAATAAATTAAAGCAATTAAACATTGACAAGTCCCCGATAACGAAGCACAACGTACACACATACATACTCACCCTTAGGCCCCCCAATCCAACCTATGAGCACCGAAGAAAGAAAGTGCAGAAAAGTATCATAACTCGATTTCGCGAATCATGATGGCACCTACTATACCACTAGTAAGAGAACCGTAGTCTGTAGCCAAAGTGGAGGACTACTACATTAAATGTTGAAGAATATCAAAAGTTATATGAAAATAGTAAAGTTTTATGGATTTAATAAAATAAAACAACCACCTAAAATCCAGTATCAGTGTCAAACGAACAACTAAGTACCAAATGATAAAACTAAGATAAATATAGTATCAATATGTCTCCAAAATAAAATGGAGATCAGTAAAACATAATTATGAAGAAAACAAGGACCAAGTTGAATGCCAAGCTCACCTTAAATCTTCGATGTGAATGGAATCCGAACGAACAACGATCTGTGTATCAAGAACAAAAACCTATACTCGGATCTTCATAAGTGCAAGTATAGTATCAGTATAAGTCATCAAAGCAACCCGTACTCAGTAGGCTTCGAGGGATAACTGAGCGCATAACAATAATAAAAGTAGTAAATAACAGAGTACAAGAAAAAAGGTCCAGAGAAGCAAATAGGACAATATAGAAAACTAGCAACTCATGTATGAAACAAGTATCATATAGACTGATAGTGCTAGCTAATCACATAATGGGATTACAAGTACTGACAGAGAACGTACCCGGCATCCTTGCAACAACTTATGTGAAATATGACTCAATAAATAATGGGAATCAAGGAAGATAGGAGCAGAACATGGTTGGTATACCATTAACCTCAAGTGAAAGGATAATTAAGCAAATAAAAATATAAAGCACTAATCCCACATAACATGAAGTAGCAAGTAACCAATAATAATAGATAAGAAGTAATATGAATAATAAAGAAAAGCAATTAAACAATGAAAAGTCCCCTATATAAAAGTACAACACACATACAAATATACTCACCCATAGGACCTCCTAATCCGACCTATGAGCACACTAAAGAAAGCAAGTGCATAAAAGTAACAAACACATGATCTTCATAGAACCTCACCTCCCACTTTTAGAACCATAATGAATCATAATTGACACCAACTGCCCCGTAATAGTATTATCCGCTGGTATCTAGTACCTCATATCAGTATTATTCCACCGGTACACAGCGCCTCATATCAATCATATCACATCAATAACAGTCGTACTAGACAAATCAAGGTGTTTAATACAAAAGTGTATGTATGTTTGGTAGTATCACCTATGTTCATCAATAATCATTATCATCATGTCTCAACAATCCTTAGTATCATGTGTGTCAAAAAGCTATACTCACTATTGTACGATGATATTCTCAAGTCCCGGTGTTGTACTCACTGCCAAACGAAGTCAATCTCAAGTCCCAACATTTATTAGTAAAAATGTTTATATACATATGTCCCAGTGCCAGGAGGTAAAGCCTGGACTAAAACAAGTAAAAACAGTATTATCGGGTGCTCGATACCATGTAGAGACTAAACTAAAAAAAGATAATTACTTATATTATTATTATTATGTTCTCATTTTGATCTTTATATTGCCATGAAATTCTATCATCAAATCATCTACAATGGATCTTTATCATTGATTCATCCGCTACCCATCAAGGCTCATAAGCAGAAAGTGATACTACCCAGCCCCAATGCACTCTCATCGGAGCCTTAGGCTTGGTCTCTCAGTGTCATGAATGCACAGCATATAAATAACACATAAGTGTAATAATATATATAACCATGAGATATCCACATCCTATGCCCTACATAGGTATCTATAATCACCTACTAAGTCTCGACCCTATATCACTCGGGTGCCAACATATCAATGTCAACATAGAATGGATGAAAGAACGGTACTGGGGTGCTATAAGACCTAGCTACCCAACCCAAGGATACTATTTAGTACATTTATTAAACCTATAAACCCAGAGATAGTCCCACGAAGCCTACTTGTCGTCCGGCAACCAATCTTTGTAATCTCACAAATTATACTCCGACTGATATCAAACATGCTCCAAACAATATGAAACTTGCACCAAAGAATTCTATATATTCATACGAGTCTAACGGTATGTTTTATACTAACTTTCGAACTGGGCCTAAAATAGGCTTGCAGGGCCAGCTTGCCGAAACTACAAAAAAACTTCACCACAGGGTTCCCAACGCTACTAGAAACCCATGCTCCAAATTTGAGCACAATACAAACAAGGTAAGGGCTTCAAATCATCCCGGATATAATTGACCCAAAAAGGGTTAAAGATTCAATCCTTACGATTATAATGTTGGAATTTTTATGAATTAATGATCTTAGGAGCAATACATAACCAATTGATGAAGAATTATACAAAAATAATCGAGTTATGGGACAGTTTCACCAACTTCTTTTAAGCCATTAATGGAGGAAATTGAGAAACTAAGGAAGAAGGAGAGGAGGAAACTTACCCAAATTTGTGTAGAAATCGATGAAGAATGTTGAGATGAATTTCTTTGGTGTTGGAATGGTATTTGGAGAAGTATTTTTTTCCCTAGAACTGAAGGAATTATGTTTTTATCGAAATAATACAAAAGTGGGCTACTGCAGGACTTTTATCGCCAGTCACTCTTCATCGCGATCGCGCTGAAGGATTTTCTTAGGCATCGTAATCACGTTATGGTGTCGCGATCGCGTAGTATTATATTTCCTTAGACCCCTTGTAATTGCGCCAAGTGACCGTGATCGCTCCTTAGGGGCTGCTATCGTATAGAAGAAAATCTGCTCCAGTTACAGATGCTAACTACAATTTAGCAAATTTCGCACCACGGGGTTCGGGGATCAAATAGAGTCTAATTTTGACATTCCAAATATACAAACAGCATGGAAACGACATTCCGAACTCAACGAAATTGAAAACACTAAAATCCGAGGTTGTTTAAGCAAAATACCCCTCAAACCAACTGGAGCCAAAAATGCATTTCTCCACCAACACCTCAGAAATGCAACGACAAGACCAAAAATTATACCAATACCTCACCTAGCCTAAATTTATCATTCCAGACCAAACGGTTATTCCACTGCACCTTAACCACTGGAATCTCCCTGGATCTCAACTTTCTCACTTCATTAGCCAAAATCTTCACTGGCTCCTCAACAAAGGATAAGTTCTCATCCAACTGTACTGACTCCTCGCAGATAATATGTGACTCATCTGGCATATACTTCCGTAACATAGAAACATGGAATACATACTGGGTAAAGTGCTGAAAAAAGTGGAATTTGATGATGAGAGCTTACAATCGATAAATATGAGGATCTCTAATATCGATCAGATGGTCAATTCTTATTCCACCTTAATAAAATAGCTGGAGTTCCAAATAAGACAAATGTACGTTTCGTTAAATTAACGAAAAGCCGGAACACTACCCAGTGACACAGTTCACATCCTTAACCACGATAAAATCTGAATGCTCAAGGTGGTTTTGTCATTCCGCAATGTCATATCATGCACTATTAGGAGGCAACCTAAATGTTTTACCCATTTTTTAATTAAATTCGTGTAATTTATTATTTATACTTAGTATTTAAGGAGATCGCATTAATGTGTGCGTAAATGTGTAGGGATATAAAGTCGAACAAGTAAAAACTCGATGATGCAGAATATCAGGCAAATCATCCAAGTTTCGATGAAACACCTGGTCTTGCGTCAAATCAAAAGTTCACTGTTTTGATCAAGGTTTCAGATGGAACATTTGGATGAGCCGTCCAAGCTTGGATGAGTCGTCTAAAGTGCCATCCCAGGTAGGTTAAAATTAAAAACGGGTTATGCCTTTTATATGTAAAACCGACCCGACCCATTATTTTCTCAATAAAAATCCATGATTTATCTTGCTTTAAATTTTTTTCCATTTTAAATCCTTCCAACTCCCTCAAATGATCGTGTGCCTCCTCTTCCTCTTCCCACACTTCCACTCAACTTCCAACTTTCTTCCATTAATAAAATTAAAGCCTATGCATACCAACTCCTTGAAGTTTATTCATCACTTGCATCTTCTATTTTTTATTTTGGAAAAACAATCCCTAGTTATTTCAAGAAGCAAGGTTCTCAAACAATCGCTGGATTAATGACACAAAAAATTACCCAACATCATGGAGTAAGGAAATGGAGTCGTACATCTTGAGGTCTTTGGGATCAAGATGATATCCTAGAACAATGTGTTACCAGACTGCAGACACGACAAGCCCATTCTCATGTAGAGCCTTCTAGGCTTGTACTAGTACCAACTCCTCGTCCGATGAAAAATCTAATGACGAGTTAAGGGTCCCATCATGGACTAAGGGCACCAACAATGCAGAAATCCTAAATCCTTCACCTTATGCAGCACCAGATGCATATTTACAGGGTGATATATATCAGGTGATCAAGAGCAATAATCAAGAGTTTCGGAATGATTCCCGATGGACTGTACCAGGGTCAGACAAGATCTATGAGGGGTTAAAAACTAATGCTAAGGGTTATTTTAGACAGAGCATCACCAAGGAAGTCTGAAATATGACGACATATTTGCCGGACTATCCAAAAATTGAATGGGTATTTCAGTCATATCAACTAAGCTGGATGAACAAACCCTCTGGCCAATACTATCCTATGTTATTTCGTGAATTTTACGTGAACTACAAGGCTCACATAAATGGATGAAAAGGGTCAAAAATCATCCGAGATGCCCCTGTTGGGCTCTGTTATGGTTCATAGAGTGGAAATTGTTATCTACGAGCGAATAATCAATAGGATTCTATTTGTCCTTGACTATGTTACTCCAGAAAACAACCCTGGTTACGTATATAAGTATGCTAATAGGAAGACTCCACAAAAAATAGTCGCTCAGATATTGACAGATGCAGAGCCAGCATGGTCGAACACTCCGCGCTTGCCTATTCAGACAACTTCATTAAGTTTCATTGTAAAGTTTTGGTGGGATGTGGCTAGGATGTAGATATGTCCGACAAGAGATGACAAATTAACTAACAAGGATACTATTTTGGTTACATGTCTTGCCTCGGAGTATAAGATGAACTTTTCCAGACTAATTACTAAGGAGATGAAGATGTGTGCTGTGCACGAAGGTACTGCTTATCCCTACCCCTTCTTAATTACTGATTGTGTCAGCAGGTAAAGGTTTTGATTCTATGGGGGATAGATATGAGCACTGATGCCCGAAAAACATATGACATCAAAAGGTCTAAGGATCTTTTGAAGAAAAAGCTATAAAAAGCAATGGAGTAGAGATACTTACATTTCTCACACAGGTTCAGAGGGCTCGATGGGCATAGATACGACTGAAGCAGCTAATATTCCTGCTGTGCATCGGGAATCAGGTGAGCCAATGACACAGGGCCTAAAACCGAGCCATCCAACAATATCCTCCTCCTTCTTTTTTTGAATTTACCCCGTTAAACTTTGTAGAATTGGTTAAGCGGGTGAAGAGAAATAAGAGGCAGTTGGAAGTGTTTTCTGTTGAGGTTGAGCAGTTAATAGATCGAAAAATAAAAACTACTCTTGAGCCGTATGATATTATACAGGCCAGAGTAAGCAATATGGAAGACAGAATGAATGAGCGCCTTTGAATTATGAGCCCATCTGAATGGGATAGGTTTCAGTTCGAGCTAGAAAAATTGAGAGAGGATATCACTTTACTACAGCAGGGTGAACAACCAGTTTGCCCAATGGCAGCGGATCCGAAAAAATATGACGATAAGGACCGCATATTAATCCTGGCGAAAATGCAGTCTAGGGGTAAAGCTGTAATGACTAGAGGAGATGATGATGAGGAATCTAGTAGAAAAAAAAAGAAAAAGCACAAGCGGGGTAGCAAGCATGAGGAGCAGGATTTGAAGGAGGCTCTGAGAGTTTCCATAGAGACATATGTGCTTGACTGAGGACTAGAGATGAGCACAGTTTATGGGTGCTTCTGCCAGTTGAACGCCCATCGAGCCTGAGCATATAGGCAGGGTACCTTCGATAACTGAGGAGAAGATTAGTGTGGTGAGTATAGCTGTTGAACAGCACTTCGGGTCGATCCCGAGACACATTATACAACATAGGCTGTTTTTTAGGTACACACCCATTTTCTATTTATGTTCCATTTGTATATGCGTTGGGAATAATGCAATGTTTTGTGTGGGGAAGGGGTTGTACCTATTTTCATTCGTCCGAGGGTTTTATTGCCATGTTTCTTTTTCCTCAGACATGCTATCTAGTAGAACTGACTTGTTTAGGTCTAAATTATACTTTTTTTAGTAGTTTTATGTTTTATTATATTGTATTAAACATTGATACCCCTGTATAAATAAAACTATTAGTATCAAGAAAGTCATTGGCATATGTTGAGTGTTAGATGTATTAAATTATAAGTTGTAAACGATGAGTGGTGCTGATTGTATGTGTAGAACCTAAATTATCTACTTAACAAGGTTAGATTGATATGAGTTTTCTACTTGAAAAGTGTGGGTGAGTAAAATTAACCTAATATTTTTATGTATTTGATATCTAGAACTTGTCCGGTTCAATTTTAGCTAAGTAGAAAGTAGGTTCCATTGAGAATAATCTTAGGCCTTCTTTGATTTAACCACTAAGCCTTAAAAGTGTCTCCAAATACTGTTGAGTTTCTGTGTTTAATCCCTATAATAACTTTCTGAAACCAACCATAGATTTACCCCTGAAAAGTAAGAAGTAGTTGTTTTGGCCCTAGTTCTCTATTGGATATTGTGAACCTCAGTTTAGGCATTATACCTGAGTAGAGGATAACTATGTTAGAAAGTATCACAACATAATGTGTGGTGAAATTCTGTCTTGGCCTGGTCCAGTAGTGAATAATGTGTCTTCAACCTAAGTTCAAAATTAAGTTGAGGGTGGCTACTATGAATAGGGGTGTAAATTCGTGTCGGGTCATGGGTTGGCGGGTCGGGTTCGACACGAACACGAAAAAAATTTAAGAACCC
>JBDJHY010955886.1:0-14577 GCA_039654485.1 Withania somnifera
ATATCCTAGGGTTTTTATTTTGAGTTTGAACTATTTTTTGGAAATCCAATTCAACTAAAGCTCATTTTGGAGTGAGGGTGGTGTTTTGTGATTGGAGAATCAAATTAGAATTCCTATGATTTATAAGCTTTGGAATGTTGATATTGGGCTAGAAGGGTTGTTAGTTCACTTCCCTAGGCGTCAGAACATGTTGGGGATCATTTGTTGGAAGTTCAAAAAATAACCTCTTTTGGTCGATTTTGGTTGGAGGGTCTTTTTCATGCAAACGACCTTCGATGGTTGTTTTGACAATTTTGTCCGGTCCAAAGTGTCATTTTATGTTGTGTGTATTTTTTTTATTGAAATCCATGCCCACTTCCTTCAATCCCCCTATTGGGAGCTTTTGTATGTTGTAGAAAAATAGTTGGGTTGCTGTAAACTTAAAGGCATAACTGGGTCTTTTTAATCACATAGTTTTGGGGTTTTTTTAGCGTGATAGCTAGGGTTAGAGCGTGATCACATAGAGTGTGTTTGTTATTCTGCGTGATCATGATGAGTTTAGTTGCGATCATGCCCTTCTACTATATTGTGCATCACAATCATGTTGCATGGTTGGACGATCGCGATATGTTCAACCATACTAGGTGCGATCATATGGCATATGGTTGCATTCATGATGAAGGCATCTAGTGCATATAAAAACTAGGTTCTAACTTTTTTATTTGAATTCCTTCACGTATGTTCCTTTATAGTTGTGACCTTAATGGTTGGTTTTGGATGTTGTGATTTGGGGGAAGTGGTTGGGAGTTGTGTGGAAGATGGTGTATCCTCATTGTGCAAGTTTCCTTTAAGTCATTCTCATTATTTTTGTATCTTTTAGTGTTCGTACTAAAATTTTAATTTACATACTTGTGAACCTTATTTCCCCATTGTTCCTTTGTCTATTTGACCTCAATTTTGCACCTGCGCTCACTATGTTGGGATATATGCACTGTACCCTTAGGTTACCTTTCAAGCAATGGGGCCCGTGGGCCTATTTTAGACCCATTTCAACCTAAGTTGTTTTACGCAATATGGGTATCATTCATCCCATTTTAACCTATGTATCCTTAATTTGCTAGTTTTGAGAAGTATTAGGTGACTCTATAACTGTTCAGGGTATGCGTGTGAATTGAAGGAGTTTTACACTGGCATCTAAGTATGCTAAGTTTTCCTTATATTCTTAGATTAGGTTTGCATTTAATGCTAATTGGTTCCAGCCAGTCGGTAGGATGGTAAGTAGTTGTTATGCCTTTGTTTCTATTTTACTGTGTTTTATTTCCCTTTCGAGGTCCGTGCGGGGACCCTTGTTAGCTGTAGACTTTGTTTAGTGTGTCTGGCCTACCAACAATTGCTGTGTTCCTATGATATTTATTCTGATTCAATTGATAGAATATTGGGTAAGATGTGTGCTTAGCTGCTGGCTTCTAGCCTTTCTACACTTCCAGAGCATTTCCTATTTTTTTTTTTCATCTGCGATCATGCATTTTTCATTATGAGTCCTAGTTAATTATCACGAGCATGTCTTGGGGCTATGTTAACTTACCATTCACAGATAAATAACTAAATATAGAAGTCTTACCGGCTTAATAAATAGTAAAAATAGAGATTTTATTACTTATAGTAATATGTATGCCATAACCATCCTGTGGTTTGGAGATTTTTTCAAATATAATGAATAAGAGTTTTTAATCTATCACAAATGACATATTTTTACACATAGTGGTACTTTTGGGTCTAATTGGGAGGACTCCCCCATTTTTGGCTCTAATGGGGTGGAGTCCCCTATTTTTGGCACTAATTGTGTGGAGTCCCCTTGTTTTTGCACTAATAGGGTGGAGTCCCCCGATATTGGCACTAATGAAAAGGAGTCCTCCGGTAATTGTACTAATGGGACAAAGATCCCCACTATTGGCACGACTGGGAAGAGACCCCTAAGAATTGCAATATTGGGGCGGGGACCCCTGAGATTGGCGTGATATGGTAGAGACTCCTGGTATTAGCACTGATTGGGAGGAGACCCTTGTGATTTGCACTAATGGGGAAGTTACCTTAGATTGGCACTGATGGGGCTGAGTCCCTTGGTACTATATGACATTATTAGATTTTATTTTTCAACACCCCCATGCATTCATTCTCGTATTTTTGTACTTGCCAGGTTTAAAGGGGAGTCATGGTAACTTTGTTTGTATTGTATATATCTAATGGTGGGAACGGTCACCATTGGATTTTATTTGTTTATTTGTTTTCCTTTCTGCTTATATTCCTGCTTTCCCTTATTCTTACCTATTCTATTTATTTTTTAATGTTGAGCTAGATATCAGGTACACCTCCCTAGGCTTATGCCCTATGTTAATTATTTTTAGTTTATATCTATATTGTTATGCTTTATCTTCCTGGCCTGTTTTACTTACTCGTTGTTCTTAATTGTATTTGATTGAGCTCAATCGGCCAATGATGTCTACTGGGTACCCTGTGTTGTTGCTACTCAAGCTAAACTTCTATAACATTTTTGTGGTACAAATACTTGTGTGGGTCATCGCAGCGTTTAGGCTGATCTTGTTCTCTAGCTGTGTTGGGTTTTTGCCTTATCCTATTCAAGGAAGACCGGTTTTGTATTTACCTTTTGTTAGGGCAGTTGCATATATTATCCTTTGATAACTCTGATGTAGTAAGCTCATTCTGTCACAGTCACTAGTCCTGGGAGTGTCTTATATGTTTTGTTGTTATATATATTTCTTCATCCAACTCCTTATTGTTTTATTTTTGCTTGTTATTTGTTATCGGCCAATTACTTGTCTCTACGAGTTGAGGGTTTGGGATTGTCTACTGAGTGGTTGTAGACACCATCACGATTCGAGTTTGGGGTCATGATAGAATGGTATCAGAGCTTAGGTTTCCCCAGTTTCAATGACAATGTAGAAAGTATCGGTAGAGTCCTACGAATCGGTGCAGAGACATTTACTACATATATTAGAGAGGCTATAGGGTGATATAGGAAAAAACTTTGTTTCTTCACTCTCTTTATGCATAGTACTTTTCTCAATTTTCAAAAGTGTCTATTTTTCTTTGCTCTTTTTACAGATGGTGCATACACGTGGTTAGTCGGCGAATAGGGCCACTTCTTTTGAGGCTGATGAGACCTCACCTAGGGATAAAGGTAGGGTGACGACAGGTACTCAGCCAGATGGTACTACTTTAACATCTTTTCCCCAAACACAGTTTCTACTGATCTACCTCTAGTTTAGCAGACTACTATAGTGCCTCAGTAATAATTTACACTACCCCCAAGTGGCCACAGTGTGGTGGCTATAGTGGCAGATGCTTATGATATTCGGCAATGTACCTTTTGAGGTTCCACAAAGTTCAGAATAGGAGGAAGCACAGGGTGCTCAACCTCCCCAGGTTCCTCCATTTATAGTTGTTCCACCAGCTCAGCCGGTTGCACCATAGCGTACTCCGGCACTTGTACTTCCATAGCAGGCCGATTTTGAATCCCTTCTGTCACATGTGGTGAAGAAAATGTTTGATCATTTTATCTGTATATTGACGAATATATTCTCAGGGGTATTAGGAAAGGATCAAATAGAGTTTATTACTGTTGTGAGGAGAGATTAAGGACCTTGGAGTTATTGGATAGGCATGAAGTTGATTTTATTACCTATTTTCTCGAGGAATCTGCAAGCCACTGGTGAGAGTATCTAGAGAAAATAGGCCAGATGTGTCTCTATTAATAACCTGGAGATAGTTTTTAGAGACTTTCTTGGCCAAGTATGTGCCTCGTAGTTCTCGAGAGAGGCTTAGATTGGTTTTTGACACCTTATAGAAAGGGTTCTTTTCAGATACAGAGTATATGACTAGATTTGTTGAGCAATAGAGGCATGCAGTTGAGTTGATTGTAACATAGGAGGATAGTATTTACCGTTTCACTTATAGATTAAAGCCTAGTCTATGTAGGGATACAGTGGATGTTTGTGTTGGGTAAGTCATTTTCGAATATGGTTAACCATGCCAGGAGCATGATTGAGTTGCATCTTATTTCCCAACAGGGTAGAGAGAAGAGGCAGTGAGATAAGGGTAGTTATTCTGGCACTTGATCAGAGGGAAAAGACTACAGAAGAGGTCAAACTAGGAGGAGACACAAGGCTTCAGTAGGGGATTTAAAGGTAAGTAAGGGTAGTTATCCCGCTAAGGGCTTGGGATCAGGGTTGCAGGAGCGTGGTGGCTAGGTTGGGGTCTCATGTATCCATATAGGGGACGATATTAGGTGGTTTTTGTGTGGAGATCATAGGAACCTTGAAAAAGATAGCCTTAGGAGTGTTAGGGGTAGTGTTTCTGGAGGATCTTTCTACTAGTGTAGAGAGTTAGGTTATTGGATGAGAGATTATCCATGGTATAGGACCGCTCGGGTAGCATTTCTAGCACAACCATTTTAGGCAAGCATAATCAGTTAGAGGTAGCTAGGAGGCTAGAGGGGTTGGTCAGGGGTTATAGTTGAGGGTCCCCACAGAGGTGCCCTTCAGCAATTGTTTGTGCTCTGTGATGTGGCTGAGGTGGAAGCCTCAAATGATGATGATGTTCCTGGTATGCTACTATAGTTGTAGCTTTTAACTCTGCTTTATTTTAGCCTGCAATTTATTTTAGTACATTCCTTTTTCTATTTTTGGCCCATTGAGTGCTTCCTTGTGTTTTTGAGAGTTGTTATGGGTTTGGACGAGATCCTTAATGGATAGAGCATTGGGTCATATGCATTGTCAGTGCAGGTTCATGACATGCGGACTGACTTGGGGAGTCATATTAGTGCTTGGCCTTGATATAGTATTTTATGTAGGGTTTAGTTTCCTTGCAATTACATGGTTCTTGGTTGTTTCTCTATGACCGTTGCCTTAGATATTGCCGGTATACCTTGTTTGACTGCTCGTTGGTTTGGGTTTTTCTTTATTCATGGGCCTTGAGATATAGTTTTCTTCTGAGGAATTTCCTAGCCTTTGTGTTCCTTGTTTCATTGTTATTTCATTTCTTTCTCTTTCCCTTAGTGTTCTGTTTTCTTTAGGAGTTGAGAGTTTGGGGGTTAAGTGGTGTTATGGTTCTGGCGGGTAGTCATGCTCTATTTAGTGGTGGATTGAATGCGTGGTGTCCTGGGGAATTTTCTTGGGTTGGTTTAGTAGTTGTGGTTACTTCTGAAGTTTGTAGAAGCAATGTTTTTCCTTGATCTTTAGTTGTGCTCCAGTTCTGGGGTATGATCTAGTAAGTTGGTTTAGTTGGATGGGTGTTGGCCTGAGAGGTAACTAGTGGCTTTGTTGTAAGGATGGTAGTTATTTGGGACTCATAGGGGTTCCAAAGGTGAAGGTTCCTCAGACATGTGTTTTTTGGTTAATTAAGAAACCTGAAGTCTGGAAAGGGGTATGCAAGCCCAATACTCCCTAACCAGTTTGAGTCTTCAAGTAGTGTCCCTTCTTTGACTTTTTTGGACAAAAGTCTTGTTTAGTGGCGGATGTTGTAATGACCCGTTTGGTCATGTCCGTGATTTTTGCCTTTTCTGTGTTTAGAGCCGTCTGATAGTTTCCCTAAAATATTTACGAGTTGCTGGGACCAGTGATTCGGTGCCCTGGCTACTCCATTGTCCGTTATTCAGTTTCCTTGTTTTGAAGTTTTAGTTTTTAAATAGTGGAACTTCATTGTGAATCTTTAGTAGACATGCTCAAAGTAAAATTTCAAAAGTTTTGTTAGCTTCAAAATGCCGACTTTAGTCTAGATGGACCATAAGTTCATATCTTGAGGGTCTCGTTTTGAGTTTAAACTGTATTGTGGAAATTCAATACAGATAAAGGTTATTTTGGAGCTCGGGTGGTCTTTTGATGGTCAGATCATCAAATATGATCTTCGACAATTCCATTAGCTTTGAAATGTTGATTTTGGGCTAGTAGGGTTGTTAGTTATCTTCCCAAGGTGCTGGGCTCATTGGGGATCGTTTGTGGGAAGTTGGAAAAATAGCCTCTTTTTGTTGGTTTTGGTTGAAGGTTATTTTTTTTTTTTGCAAACGACCTCTGATAGCCATTTCGAGGATTCTACTGGGCCAGGAATGTCATTCCCCTGTAGTTTGCATTTTTTGTTAGTTGAAATCCAGGACTGATCCCATTTTAAGCCCCCGCTGTGACTTTTGAATGTTGTAGAAAAATAGTTGGGTTGTTGTCAAATTGCAGACAAAGTTCCTTCTTTTCAATTATGTGGCTTTTGGTCAAGATCACATAGGGTGAGTTCCTTCTTTAGAGTAATCACATGGATTTTGGTAATTATCACGTAGTTTTAGGGTTTTGTTCATCGCAACCGCATGGATGGGAGCGCAATCATATAGAGTGAGTTCTTTGTTAAGTGTAATCGTGATTGTTTAGGTCACAATCGTGCCCTTCTACTATATCACAGTGCATGGTTATGCGATCTTGACGAAGACATCCAAGTCCTATAAAAACTAGGTTCTAGATTTTTAATTTTATTTCCTTCACATTTGGGTTGATATTGTGGATTATGAGTTGGGGAATTAGTTGGGAGTTGCACGGGAGGTTGTGTAACTTCGTTGTTAATGTATCTTATAGGTAATTCTTGTTTCTTTCATCCCTTTTAGTGTTCTTGTTAAGAGTTTAATTTTCTTACTTGTAAACCCGATTTCCCCCTCGATCCTTTGTTGATTTGACCTCAATTTTGCACCACGTGCTTATTGTGTTGGGCTCTACACGTTTGTACCCTTAGGTTATTTTTTTTGAACTATTAGGCCCACGGACCTGTTTTTAGTCTTGTCTCTGACCTAAGCTACTTTACATAATATGGGTATCATTCTTCCTGTTTAAACATATTTATCCTTAATTTGCTAGTTTTGGGTAGAGTCGGGCGACTCTAAATTTGTTCGGGTTACGCATGCAATTTGTGGGAGCTTTTTTCCTGTATCAAGAAAGTCAAGGTTTTCCTTCTTTTATTAGACTAGGTTTATATTTAATGCTACTTGGTGCCATCCAACCGATGGGATGGATAAATAGTTGGTATTCCTTTATTTCTATTTTACTATGCTTTCTTACCCTTTGGGGGCCCATGAGGCAACCCTTGTTAGCTATAGGCTGTGTTTAGTGTGCCCGGCCTACCAAGAGAGACTATGTACTGTGATATTGGTGCAGAGTTAATCTAGAGTTGATCAGGTGAGATGTGTGCTTAGCTGGTGGTTTTTGACCTTTCTAGGCTTGTAGCGTGTTTCCTATTTTATTTTCTTGATTAGTGATCATGCATTTTACCTTATGAGTTCAGCTGATTGAGTACTGGTGTGTCCCGGCTCTATGGTAACTTCATATTCGTGGATAACTAACTAAAATGGAAGTTCTCTTGGCTTAATAAAAAATGAAAATGGATATTTTCTTACTTATACTTATATGTATGCCATGACCACCTTGTGGTATTGTGCAATTTTCTAATATAATGGATTAAGAGTTTTTAAAATATCACTGTGACATATTGTTACTCAGAGAGGTACCTTTGGGCTTTATAGGCTAGTGTCCTTGGTTTTGGCACTAATGGGGCTGAGTCACCCGATTTTGGCACTAATGGGGCGGAGTCCCCTAGTTTTGGCACTAATGTGACGGAGTCCCCTGGTATTGGTAATAATGGGGTGGAGTCCCCCAAGATTGTCACTACTAGAGCAGATACCCCCGATATTGGAACTTAAGAGGCCAAGATCCCTGAGATTGGCACTAATCGGGCAGGGATCCCTAAGATTGGCATTAATGGGAGAAAACCCTCAGTATTGGCACTGATGGGGAGGAGACCCCTCAAATTGGCACTGATAGGGAAGGGACCCATGAGATTGGCATTGCTGGTGAGGAGACCCCTGTTGTTGGCTGGTATAATATGACACTATTCAGTTTTGCTTTTCAGCACCCTCATGCATTTATTCTCGCTTATTTATTCTTGCCAGGCTTAAGGGGGAGTCATGGAGAGTTTGTTTTCTTTTATGTGTATCCAATGATGAGATGGGGAACCATTGGATTTTATCTATATAACGATTTCCTTTATGCTTATATTCCTTCTTTCCCTTATTCTTACTCGTTCTATTTATTGGTTGAGTTGAGCTGGATAGTTGGTACCCTTTCTTGGGCTTATGCCTTGTGTTAGTTTTTCTTAGTTTATATTCATATTGTTATGTCGTATCTTCCTGTCCTATTTTTACTTGTTTTCTTACTGGCCTATTTTACTCACTCATTGTTCTTACTTGTATTTGATTGAGCCAGGTCTGCCGATGATGCCTATTGGGTACCCTGTGTTGTTGGTACTCATATGACACTTCTGTACTATTTTCATTATGCACATACTAGTACAGGTAATTGCAGGAGATGAGTTCGTGCTGAGTAGAGGGGCAGTTTGATTTCAAAGGTCAAGGTAAGCTCCAGCATTTGGTCTGAGTGTGTTCCCCAGTTGTCTTGAGTTTCTGCCTTATCCTGTTTAGGGAAAACTGGTTTTGTATTTACCTCTTGTTTGAGCAGTTGTATATATTACTTTTGGTGACTATGATGTAGTTGGCTCAATTTTGTTACAATCACTAGTCTTTGGAGGTGTTGTGCATGTCTTGTAGTTATATTCCTACTTTTTATTGTTTTATTTCTTCTAGCTATTTGTTATCAGCCCATTGCTTGCCGCTTCAGGTTGAGGGGTTGGGCTTGTCTACCAGGGGGTGGTTAACGTCATCATGATCCCAGGTTTTGGTCGTGAAAATTCCCCTAAGAGAGAGGTTTGGCCTGTAAACTTGCCCCTCTTAAAAACCTATTAAAACATAAGGATTGTTATGAGTGATAGGCCAACGACTTACTACTGGGAATTGGACATCATGCCCCAGACATACCAACCTAGGCTGCTAGGGCCCATAGAGGATCTTGAAACCGCATAAAAACCTCTCGTTAAAATCAAATTATGGCAGAGTCCTAAGATATAAATCCCAAAAACTAGATTCATCCTATATATTGTATCTTAGTAGAAACCCAACTGTCGTCGTATTGGCATTTCCATGAAATACCGTGATGGAATAAAAAACTAGCTCCATACTAGCTAGAAGTCATGAAAACGTTTATAATACTAGATAGGAAACCACCTCAGGTGGTGTTATAAATGAAAATCAAGTGTTTTATTATATTTTTTCTAAAAATAACAAACTATTATCCAACACCCAACAAACATTCATGCTCCTCAAACACAACAAAAACCTAGTTTAGAACAGCTCTAAATCTACCAGCTATGTCCGAGGGATAGCTACGAAGCTCAACCTCTAATTTAATCGCCTCCAAATAACAATTATGTTCCATAGACAACGTGAAACACGAAAACCAAACTACATAGCCCCATAGGTATATAACAAGTAAAAAGGCCAGCAAGATAGGCAGTAGGCCAAAATAATAACAATAACAAGGCTCCAAACTAGTAACTCAGCCCCAAGATGGAAATTTACCAAACATATGCATCACTAAATTCCCATTATTAAAAGACTAAGACATAATCTACCTAGATTCTTGCAATAACCCGAGAAGCAAGCTAAGATATCACACATCCACGAATAAGCTCAAAATCGTACAAAACTAGAAAAAAACTTGAACCACATGAGAAGATTAGTAAAACAAGACCCATATTTCAATAGGAAAATAGTTTTGAATTCAAACTAAAAAGGGGTCTGTAAACCCTCGTAGCTTTGGAAAATAGAATATTTATACCAATACGTAGAGCTCAATTCATTGATTGTATGGTAAAAATTAGGCTCCAATCAAGGGTAGAAATAAAGAAACAATCCACGAAAGTTTATGTAATATGAAAAACTATACAACTAAAGAGAAACCGAGAAATTACCCAGTAGAAATGATTATAAAACCACTAGAACGAGTTCTCGCGAATCAAACTCCCAAGTTAGACATTTACAAAGCATAACGTATCTCCAAATAGGATGAAACTTGAAGAAAATCATGGGAAATAACTCAAAATATTGGATGAAGCTTTATAGAGAATTGGCACCAATTAGCCAATTTATCGACCATTGCAGCTTGTCTGACACATTTTCCAAAAATGGTCCGAAAGCACACCGAATGAAAATAGAGTCCAATTTTGAAAATATTTATATGAAACATTTATGTAATCTATATTACTAACTCAAAGGATCCATTGAAATGACGATATGAGGTTGTTTAAGATTAAAAAAGACTAATGTAGCAATAATTAAAAGGGAATCATGTTATAAAACTTTCAGGAAACAAACTATCAATACCATCAAGTCACAAATTACTTGGGTGAGATACAAGAATTCTCTAAATATGAAGGAACCGCAAAAACACAAAAATTACCTCAAGGGTCATTACAACATCCCCTACTAAAGGAACTTTCATTGGTGAAAGTTAATAAGGAAGAGGTACCTGAAGAATTGAATAGGTAAGGGTACTAGGCTTGGAAATCTCTCTTCATCTCTCAATTATCCTCCTCGATTAGATGACAGGCCCAATGAACTCCCACAACATGCATATCCCTAGACCTAAGCCATCTCACATCCTTGTCAACAATGTCCTCAGGATGATATACACATGTCAAATGATTTTCTAGATGAACTTACTCACGATGAATCACTTGGGTTTGGTATGATATATAGGAATGAAAAATGGAAATGTGGATAATTAGGTGAGCTGATGTTAACTCTAGAGGTAGGGAAAATCAGTATGCAACATCACCAACTTAGTCAGTGATCTTATAAGGCCCAGTAAACCAAAGGTTGAGCTTTCACCTCCATCCAAACCTCAGATACCCTTTATGGGAGAAACCTATGAAAATACCATGTCTCTAACACTAAACTCAAGATGCCAAAGTCTATAGTCTTCATAGTTATTCTATCTATTCTGTGTTGTCGTAATCTGTCCTGCATACCCTAACTCCCTCAGTAGCATCTAGAAGAAAATGTGAAATCTAATGCTAAATCTCAATGCTACTATACCAACCAATCAATTATTTACAACGCCTACCATACAAATCCTCGAATGGTACATCTGAATGCTGGAATGGTAGCTTTTACTATATGAAAACTCTACCAAGGCCAAATTCTAATCCAAACTACCACCAAAATTTAAAATATAAGCCCAGAGCATATCCTAAAGCGCCTGAATGGTCTGGTTGGACTAATAGTCAATCTGTGTATGAAAAATAATACCCAAAGCTACCTCGTTACCCATATCAGATAGTATAACCTCTTAAACTATGAAGTAAATTGTTTACCTCTATCTGAAATATTAGAAACTAGAACCCCATGCAGGAAAAAACCTCATTAATATAGAAGAAAGTAAGTCTCTCAACACCCCAAGATGATGACCCTTGGAAGTACAAGGAAGCCAAGAAATTAAATCCATGGTAATCCTCTCCCACTTCCACTCAGGAATAGGGAGTCACTGCAACACACCACTTGGTCTTTAGTTCTTGAACATCACCTGCTAATAGATAAAGAAATAGGAAACAAACCTTGTTCTATCAGACCTCAAGTGATGCCACCAATAATGCTATCTAAAATCTCAAGACATCTTCTCTATTCTAAGATGTTTCAAATATCTACTAAAATGGGCCTCACAAAGAATAGTCTGAAACAAGTCATAAACTATATAAATACACATACGAATGCCTATCCATAACATACATATAAATCTAATGACACACTGCTGTAGTCAACCCTCTTAAAAACCTCTTGTATGCTAACCAAGGATCTATCATATAGTGACGTTGTCAGAGATGATCAAATAAGTAGGTATAGCCTAAACATATTCAAGAACCCTAATCAGATCTAAAATATCCAACACGATAAAGGCTAGCTAGAGACTGAATGTCTAAGACTAATTGCCTCTATGAAGCTGAGATGGAAGCCAAACCATCCATACTAATTGCCTTCCGGCTCAAGGCATCTATAACCATATTCTCCCTATATGGATGGTAAAGAATGTTGATATCACAGTCATTCAATATCTCAACCTATCTCCTCTATCGAAGATTGATCTCCCTCGAGCTTAATATGTACTGCAGGCTGAAATGGTTAGTAAAAATCTCACAATGAACTCCACAGAGGTAATTTCTCCAAATCTTGAGCAGACAAACTATCACTATAAAATCCAAATCATGGGTGGGGTCTTTGTGCTCATGAACCTTCAATTAATGTGAGGAATATATAATAACCTTTCCTTTCAGCATCAACACAAAACCTAAACCAATATTAAAGGCATCATATTAAATCGCATACTGGTGGTCCTCAAATAAAAGTGACAATATTAATGATGAAATGAGCAATACCTTAAGACTCAGAAATCTTGATTCACACTCTTCAGACCATCAAAAAGGATCCTTCTAAGAAAAAGCATTCACTGGAGATGTCATAGACGAAAAGCCCTATATGAATCTCTTGTAATAGATAGCTAAACCCATAAAACTATAAACCTCTGAAGGAGTAGTAGGCCGAGGCCAGTCATGAACCACTGAGATATTCACTGGATCCACAATGATATGTGTCGAAGATACAACATGACCAAAAACTCTATATATCATAACCATAAAGCACAATTCAAAAACTTTGCATACATCTGCTTATTACTCAAAATATGTCCGCAACTTGAATCCTCAACTATTGATAATGTAGATTCAACTAAATTTTCAAAAACATAGTGGTACACTGAAGTTGGTCAAAGATATCATCAATCCACAATAAAGGATACTTATTCATAATAGTAACCTTATTCATCTATCTATATTCAAATCACATATGCATAGAATCATCCTTATTTTTCACGAATAATACAGGTGTACTCCACAAGGAAATACAAGGATGGGTAAAGCCTTTGGCAATCAAATCTTGAAGTTGAGTACTAAGCTCCTGGAGCTCTGATGGAGCCATAAGATAAGGTTTAATCAAAATGGTCCTTGTTCTCATCTAAACCCCCATAGAAATTTGAAAATATGCTCTAGTGGGAGGATAGAAAACTTATCAAGGAAAATGTCAATAAACTCTCTAACAACTGGCATAAACCTTGGGAAAGGAGGATCATCACTCACATTATGAACAAAAGATAACTATGCTACACAGCCCCTGGCAATAAATCTACTGTTCTACATACTGAAATAACTAGTACAAGGGAGTGGCCAATAAGACCTTGTTACACAATAAAGGGTACGTCGTGCACTAAAAAGGTAATAGTTTAGGAAAATAAATCCAAAACTGCATGATGAGGGGATAACCAATCCATGCCCGTAATCACATTAAAATTAATTATATCCAGATCTACAAGATCAAATCGGTTGTCTAACCCCTTTATAGAAACAAAAAAAGATCAGTGAAACCAATTCGTTATTAATGGCTTGCCTACGGGAGTATCCACACTCACGAGAATAGAAAAACACTCACACATAACACCCAAATAGTGTGTAAAATACATTGACACATAAGAGTATGTAGAATTAGGGTCAAACAGTGCCAAGGCTAGCTGGTGACAAGCAGATAACACACACATGACCACTATATCAGAAGCCTCTACCTGGTCTCTACTGGGTACAACATAAAATTGATGGCACCTAACACCTTTCTTATCTCTACCTTTGTCCCCTCCTATTTCTATTTTTCCCCCACTAATTACTACCTCGAGTCACTATCTAACCACCTCTAGCCAGTGGTGGTACATCCTAAAGAAGCTATGTGGACTGTGTCATTGGCTTAGTAGCCCGACATCATGTACAATCTCTGGATAAGCATCCTATATCTCCAAACTAACAAAAACAATGTCCTCTGCACAAAAAAGAACCAAACTATTCTTACCACCATGATCTTGAGACCCTGAAGGTGAGCCCTTAGTGGGCTAGTTACGCTGACCACTATCAGTTGATGGTAACAAGGCCTGAACTGGTCTACTAGCCTTCCCCTACTACTATTACTTCTACCACGGAGGCCTATACCTATCATACCATCTCCTAAAAGGTTGAGAATAATAAAATCTCCCTTGGGTTGATGGTCTTATTGCCGCCCCCTTGGGCCAAAAAATAGTATTTCCATGTAAGAATCGTGATCAACTTTTTCCAACAATGGACTACCCTGATAAACCAACAAATCAACCTCCATCTATAACTTTGATCTCAACTCACCTACAAAGAGGAGAATTTGCTCATACTCTATCCGCAAAATGACATTCCATATCTCAAAAGCTGAGTGAACTAGGCCTCTTACTCGGTAACTATCATCAATCCCTGCTACAAACAAAGAAGCTGATCCTTGTACTCCTTTAGAACACTCTAGGGAATATTAAAATAAAGGAATCTACAAACTTTCTCAATGTCATAGGTGGTGACCCTATCGGTCTTCTCTCTTTGTATACTCTTTACCAGGACTTAGCTGGCCCTTATAACTGATACACAATAAAGTCCACTCATGTGTCTATGTCAATCCAAAAGTATGTAACCTCTCTACACACCCTTCTATAAACTTATAAGGATCCTATCTAGATTCAATAGAAATCTCGTAGGCCCTATATGCATAAA
>JBDJHY010955995.1:0-14576 GCA_039654485.1 Withania somnifera
GGATTAGGGAACCAACTGACTAATATAATCCATTAAGTCTCTTTGGGCATCTGTCCAGTTTTAGCCTTTAGGCAACAATCCTCTTTAGTAATATCACAGTAACTCAAATAGTTATGAAAGTCAAATCATCAACTTTACTTTTACAATCTCCGAGTCAATCTCAAGACTCTTTGATAGTCAAGTAAATATCACTATTTAAGACTCTTAGTACGAATGACTTCAATATTAAAGACTTGTCCGTTATGCAAGACTTACATCAATTCATACTTACATCAATTCATACTTCATCTCAATTTTTACAATTTTGACTCTTCAATTTAGAGAAAACATGACTTCAATTAATAATGCATGTAACTATATGAAAACTCAACAATGATATCAATGATCATGCATAAAGGGACAAATCTCAATTTAATGGCAATCAAGAAACCCCAACTCAACCTACTATAGTTTTTTACTCAAAAATAGGTTTTATGGGCACAAGGATGAAAGGGATCCTTGATCATTAACCTGCATACCTAAAACTTGAAGGATTCCTTGGCTTAAAGTTGGAGAAGAAATCCTAATCTCTTTCTTGAACTTAGAGAGGACTTGCGTAGAATTCTTTAAGTCTAAAGAGAATTTGATTAATGGGGAATTAAAAGGGTTTTACCCTTAAGTGCCCCCTCAAGTAAATCCGAAAATGACATGGTACAGACCAAATAAGATATGGAAATTAATTAAAAAATCCTGGAAAAAATAAAATTAAAAACCAATTGGGACTTTCCATGGACGGGTTAACGATCCGTCAATTGGTCGGACTTGACTTTCCAAATGACTTCACCAGAGGGTTTTAATGGACCCTTCCACAGTCCATCGGATGAAATGAAAAATCATCAATGGTCTGTCATCTTCTTCAGCACTTAGAAAAGTTTTGAAGTTTTAGGGCCAATTCCACGGAGTAAATGATGGATCGTCAAACTGTTAGTGGTCTTACCTTTAAACATACACACTTGAATGATTTGATGGTCTAATCCACTATCATCAAATCAAATGATGGACTGTTTGATGGTCCATCAAAACCTTAATAGTTAGTGCCCTATACTAGAGTAACTCTACGATGGGTCCCATGGTCCGTTAACCTCTTTGATGGTCCGTTGATCTACCTGTGAAATCCAAAAGTTATAAGAATTTTGTGGAATTTCAGAGACTTAGTTTGTTTAGCTTGAACAACGTTTAGTATAAATTTCAAGGTGCCATAATATCTTTCCCTTAAGATCATTTGTCCTCAAATCAAGAATTTAGCTATACAAAGAGGAAAAGATCTACAAAACTAACAACCTAGATACAAAGCTGACTTATGACATCACAATAACCAACAAAATATGGTTGGGCTACTAACTCAGCTGAATGACATGCATATAATTTCTTTCTGACTATTATAAACTTAACCAACTATTATAAACTTATCAAATAGTACATGAATACACATAAAGAAACTTATGCAACTCCACTCACTATCTCAACTGACTTCGACTATCATCAAGTCATGCATGAATACACACATAAGGACTCATGAAATGCTACAAGCTACCTGCTTATGGACGAACAAGCGATAAAAGCTGAATAGTAAGGTTATTACCTAAGACTGAAGTGGAACTAGGAGGAACAAGTGTAGGTATCTACTCATCATATTTTCCTTTCTCCCATGTAGCTCTTCTAACTTACTGATTCCACCATAAAACCGTAACTAACACTATCTTTTTGTTCCTCAATCTACGAACCTATCTATCTAAGATCTTAATAGGGACCTCCTCATAGGTCAAGCTATTATCAATATTAACACTATCAACTAGCACTACCAAGGATGTATCATTTAAGCAATTTCTCAACAAGGACACATAAAAGACATTATGAATCGCTGCTAACTCTAATGAAAGGTCCAACTCATAGGAAACATTGCTGCCTTTCTCAAAATGTGGTAAGGTCTGATATACCTCAGTCTGAGCTTTTTTTTCTTACCAAATCTCATGACACCTTTTAATTGGATATTTTTTAGAATACCCAGTCATCCACCTCAAACTCTAGATCTCTACATCTCATATCTGCATAGGAGTTCTGCCCATTCCGGGACACCCTCAACCTCTTACAGGTGATCTAAACTTTTTGCATAGGATTATAAATAAGCTATGGCCCAGCAGTAGCTGCCTCACCTACCTCGACCACCCAATAAGAGACCCGCATATCCTTCCATATAAAGACTCAAACGACAGAATCTGAATACTAGAGTGATAGTTTTTGTTGTATGCAAACTCTATTAAAGGCGAGAGTTCAATCAAATACCTTAAAATTGATTCCACATGCCCTCAGCATATCCTCTAATTTCTGTATGGTCTGCTCAGCTTGACTATCTATTTATAGGTGAAATGTTGTACTCAAGTGAACCTATGTACCAATACCCTTATGAAATGATCTCTAAAAATACAAAGTGAAAAGTGTACCTCGATTTGAGATAGTAGTCAAAAGTACCCGATGCATCCTGACAATCTATTGCAAGTAGATCCTACCATACTTCTCTACTGTATAATTATTGTGAACGGGAAAGAAATGAGCTAACTTAGACATTTGATCAACTATAACCCATATGGAATCATGCTTCTAAGCTAAGGTAAAGTAGTGACAAAGTCCATGTTAATTATTTCCCACTTCTAAGTTGGAATACCAAACTTTGCATTTATCCGCTAGTCTCTAGTGCTTTTCGTTCACTTGATGGCAATTAGGATACATAGCCACATACTCAGCTATGTCCTTCTTCATACCATTCAACCAATACACCTCCCTCAGATCTCTATACATCTTTGTAGCCCCAGGGTGAACAGAATACCTAGAACTATGAGATTCTAACAAGTTCCTCTCTCTTAAACCATCAACTACCAAAACACAAAGGAGATCCTAATAACGAAGAACACCATCTCCCCCTTAGGAGAAAACACATAATTTTTACTTTTGAACTACACCCTTTAGATGAACTAATACCAGATCATTATATTTCTTCTCTTTCACCTCCCAAACTAGATATGACTCTAAAACATTCTGTACAAGCATAACCCCCATCCTCTAGATCAATCAGTCTAAACCCAAGGTGTGCAAGCCTATGTATCTATGTAGCCAACTCTCTCTTACCCTCATCAACATGACACAAGCTACCCCAGGACAACCTGCTAAGGGCATCAACCACAATATTGGCCTTGCCCGGATAATACAAAAAGGTCATATCATAATCTTTCAGTAACTCTAACCATATATCCTCTAACGAAGATTCATATCTTTATGCTCTAACACATGCTGAAAAATCTAATAATTAGTGGAGACATTTACATGAGCCCTATAAATTAGTGCCTCCACTACTACAAGGAAAAAATCACAGCTGCCAGCTCAGGATCATGAATTGAATAATTCTTCTCACGACTCTTAAGATGCCTCAAATCATATGGCACTACCTTACCATTCTACATTAGCTCACAATCTAAACCGATTCTAGAGGCATCATAAACCTCTCGAAACCCTCAGTCAAAGTCAACACCAAAGCTGCTGTCAACCTAGTTTTGAACTACTAAAAATATTTCTCATACTGGTCTAACCATTCAAACTTCACCTTCTTCTGAGTCAAATCACCACAAACCCCTCAAAACCCTCAGTCAAAGTTAGTATTAGAGATGTTGTCAACCTGGTTTTGAACTCCTAAAAACATTTCTCATACTGTTATGACCATTCAAACTTCACCTTATTCTGAGTCAAATGGGTCAAAAGGGCGGCTATGGAACAACACATTGACAAACCTACGTAATATCCTACTAGACTCCAAAAAATTATGGATATATGACGCAGAGGTAGGTGTTGACTAATTTTTGACAACATCAATCTTATAAGATCAACTTGAATATCCTCACTAGAAATAATATGACCAAAGAAGTCAACTGACTAAAGTAATAACTAAAACTTATAGAATTAACCATAACGTTAAATCTCCCTAAGAGTCCAGAGAACAACTCTAAGATGGCCTACATGCTCCTCCTCGCTTTTGGAATAAACTAGTATTATCAATGAAGATGATCAGAAAAATATCCAAGTATGGCTTGGACACCCTGTTCATGAGGTGCTTGAAAGTTGCAGGAGCATTAGTCAGGCGAAGAAAATAACCATGAACTCAAAATATCTGTCTCTCTGACCTTAAGTTGGTGATAGCCGGACTGGAGATACATTTTCAAAAAGTGGCTAGGACCTTTCAGCTGATAGAACAAGTCATTAATCTTTGGAATGGGGTATTTATTTTTGATTATGACTTTGTTCAACTGTCGATAGTCTATGCACATATGGAGGTATGCGTCTTTCTTTCGCACGATTAAGACAAGGACACCCTAGGGAGATACTCTAGGGAGAACAAACCCCTTGTCTAGAAGATCTTCTAACTAGTCCTTCAACATTGTAAGCTCAACTGATGCCATACTATAAGAAAGAATAGATATAGGCTTAGTGCTCGGAATGAGGTCTATACCGAAGTCTATTTCCCTATCAGGAGGGACTCCAGGTAAATCCTCAGAAAACACATCCACAACTCCCTGATTATTGGAACAGACTTATTATGAGGAGTCTTAGGCTGGGAGTCCATAACTGGGATTAAGTTCCCTTAGAGATCATTTTTTTCAGGTTTAAGATAAGAAATAAACATACCTTTAAGAACAATAACACTACCCTCCTATTTAAGAACAGGCTTATCAAGAATTTGGAAATGGACAATTCTAGTCCTACAATCAACAACAACATAACATAAATGAAGCCTATCCATGACCAAAAAAATATTAAAGTCTACTATATCTCACTCATGCAAATCAGTCGGAACGACCATACTAGAACAAATTTAAGTCAACTATGATATACTCTCTCAGCTACTACAAAATGACCCCCTAGAAGTGGACGACATCCTTATCCACTAAGTTGCCTCAGTAGCCTTGGATGGATACTTGGCTTAACGCATATCTCTATCACTTAGACTTAGCGCCAACATCTCAACATAATATAATAAAAGATATCTCACTAGAATGAATAATAACAAAGAATTGAATAATGAAAACTCCAATCCAAAATCCACTAAAACACTATTTATGAAAGCTCTAATAGAAGAATAATCAAAGGCTAGAATAATGCCTCTAGCCAGTCAAAGAAATATAAAGAACAACTCCTAATATCTTAACTTTACAAGAATAAAGGAAATAAACCAAACTCTATCTTGGGTCCTCGAATCAAGTAGGAACTCACCAACTTCACTTCTCGGGAATGTAGAGTCTCAATCATCCAAAAGCATTCGGACGGTTGACAAGATCTACATGGTTTAAACACATGAAACAAAAGAGTATGTGATTAGTATAGGGAAGATTCTGAGTACTCAAGGGGTAATAATACATGTTATCTTATAATAACAATATAAAGTAGTGATGCCATGCATGAAAAATTTAACTTCACAACTTATCTCAACAAGGAAAAAGTGCAAGTTTATCAATATTTGTTTGAAAGTCAATCTTCAAGAGTATAAAATAAACTTAGTAATATAACATAGACTCCACAGTATTTTTTACAAGAGTCAAAAGTCTCAGTTAAAAATAACTTTCAAACTTCTTCACTTTAGACTAACTCTCAACAAACTCTGGGAGGTTCTATAGCTTACATACTCCACGCTATGCAATGAAGTCCAGCATACCCCTTATGTCGAGTGGGCTCCCTAAACCTTGCCAAGGGTAAAGGAAAAATCCAAAATCCTTGTGGATCCACTAAAACAATCCAAAAAGACACTCATTCAACCATAACAATTATTCCTTTGCAGGCAACATAGATTACGGGATAGAGGTTTTGACACCTGAATCTGCTCGGTGCTAATACTACTTCCAAGACTGAAAATATTCATACTACTACTCAAACTGACTAGTGGAACACAAAAATTAGGGAACCAACTAACCAATACCATCCATTAAGCCTCATTGGGCATTAATTCAGTTTTTAGCCTTTTAGGAAAAATCCTCTTTTAGTTAAATCACATTGATTCAAATGGTAATTAAAGTCAAATCATCAACTCTACTTTCACAATCTCAAACTCAAGCTCGAGACTCTATGATAATTAAGTAAAAATCACAATTTAAGACTCTTACTATGACATGCTTCAACATTAAAGACTTGTACATTATGCAAGATTTATAATCAAATGTACTTCATCTCAATTCATAAAAATTAGACCTCAGTTTAAAGAAAACTTGAACTCAATTAATAATGCATATAATTTCAGGAAAACTCAACAATGATATCAAGATAATGTAAAAGAGGGGAAATCTCAATTATTAATGGCAATTAAGAAAATCCCAACTCAACCTACTATAATTATTTAATAAAAAATAAGATTATTGGGCATAAAGATTAAATGGATCATTGCTCATTAACCCACATACCTAAAACTTGAAGGATTTCTTGGTTTGAAAGTTGGAGAACAAACCCTAACTTCTTTTTTGAACTTAGAGAGAACTTCCATAAAATTCTTAGGTCAAAAGAGAATTTGATTAATAGGGAATTAAGAGGGTTTGGGGATTAAATACCCTTACAAATAAATACCAAAATTACATTGAATAGACCAAATAAGAGTGAGAAAATACTACAAAACCCCTCAGAGAAATAGATTGAAAACCATTTAGGGACTTTCCACGAATTGGTTGACGGTTCGTCAACTGGTCCATCAGACTTGACTCCCAAAATAGTCTCACTGGAAAGTTGTGATGGACCCTTCTTGGGGTCCTTCAAATAAAACAACGGACCATCAAATGCTCCGTCATCCTCTTCAACACTAAGAAAATTTTGACGTTCTACGGTCAATTCCAAGAAACAAATGATGGACTGTCGAATTATTTCATAGTTCGTCAATGGTTGGAACTTTCAAACCTTAAAAATTCACACTGGACTGACTTGATGGATGAATTGATAGTCTATCAAATCAAATACAATCCCTCTAATGATCCATCTCAACACTTAACACCCTTTACTGGAGAAACTTTTTTATGGGTCCCATAGTACGTGGACTTTCCCGTAAAACCCAAAAGTTATTAGATTTTTGTGAAATTTCATATATTTAGTTTTTTTTTATCTCAAACAACCTCTTGTATAAATTTCAAGGTATTACATTGCAAAAAATTGATATTTAGACTCCCCAATGATGGGCAATGCATTTTTCCAATAAAATTCTACTTTTGCCCTTGTTGACTTGGGGTGGAATTTTGAATAAAAATTCAAAATATTAAAATATGGGTATTGAATGTTAAATTTTCTTGTATATGTCGTGTTATGCGCATTTGGAGTGTTGCAGAAAGGAAAAGCTCATGAGTGATCATCTTTCTTCATTTTCAAGGCAAGTTGAGGTTATTTGGTATTTTTTATGAGGTGTTAGTACTTGATTGTTAGATTTCTTGTGATTGGCAGTAATGGATATATTGGGATTGAACATGTAAACTAAATGAAGAGACCCACCTGGGTGTTGAGTCAAGCATGCAGGGCTTAAACATGAGAAATTTAGCAAATGTGATTCCATGGTTTATTATTGTGAATTCTTTTATTGAGTTTGGTCTGAAATGCTTTAATTTAGATTAATTGATTGAATGTTTACTCTTGTTGTGATAATTGAGATCTTTTGTTGGTTGATAAATATTAAAATTTGCTCAATTATATCTTATTTGTGATTGAACTCCACCCTATGATGATGCCTTGAACTGTCTTGATTGACTTGGATTGCAATTATATTGTGATTAAATTTACTATCGATGTTATTATGGATTGGGTACCATGCGGTACAATATTATATATATTGTTATGGATCGGATGCCACACCAGTAAAAATTATTGTTAATGTTAAAAGTTTCAATAGATGACAACAATACAAAAATATCATATAAATGTCTTGAAAGCAATTCATCATTAATGAGTTTCTAGATGCTTCAAGGAAGGCTGTTGATATTAATGAGATCGCTGGTACTGCTCATAAATGATATGAAAAGATTAAAGGAAGTGATCAATCACAAAGAAGAATTAAATCAATTTTCTCTAAATTCAAATGAGTTCACATCTGAATCTGCTATGCTATAAATGTGTTCACATTTAATTCAAGAAGGAGTGTGCATTAAATGAGGCTCTTTAATAGATATGTTAAAGAAAAGTGTTCTATTAGCATAATAGTTATCTTGAAGGTGATCACTTGGTTATTTTCAAAAATGATACCCTTGGGTTGTAACGACTAGTTCCAACATCTATAAGTCCTCAAACTATTTTTTCTTTGCTTTATTTTTAATATATCTTATATCACTTAGTGTATGCAGTGTAGATAAAAAAAGGAGGGAAAAACTAGAATGAGGCATAGCATCAAATTAGAGTGTTTACTAGGCTTCGAACAAACTCAATATTTATTTTGTCAGGATGAGTTCAAATAGACTTAATAAGATCCTTGTGTGTTCACCGAGATCATAACAGACTCAGTTGTTGTGTGTATGATAAGCTCCTAATAGACTCAACAGGTTGTTTGTATGCTGAGCTCCTAACAGACCCTGTAGTTTCTTTTATATTCGTGGAGATTTAACAGACTCAGTTGTGTGAGGCTAGGTTCTTTGATTGAGTTTATAATCAGACTTAATCATTAGTGTAAAAGTTGTAACACTAAGTTATTTAACACTCAGTAGGGGATATAGTAAAATAGTGAAATCCTCTTGCAACCTAAGGGGATTCGATAAAGGTTCATTTTGAGACCTAACCAGTATAAAGATATTGTGTTTACATTTCCCTTGATGCACATTACTATATTATTTATTCATCAAACTATTGTAAGAGTCGATTGTTATCTACTAGAGAGTCGACTAAGAGAAAATAAAAATTTGCAATTCACCCTCTCTTGCACTTTCAATTAGTATCGGAGCAAAGGTATCACATTCATTGCTTAACATCAAGTGACAAAAGATTCATAGCAAGAGATAAATGGGTGAAAACAAGTTTCAAGAAGGTCTATTAGTATCCAGGCCTCTGTATTTTAACATCTTATACTATGAATAATGAAAATATATATATGAAGAGTTTCAGTCAATCGATCAATTATGAAGCATGGTTAGTCATTAAATATGGACCAAAATCTACATATGACTACAATAATAGAAGAAACCCAAGAAGAGAATCATCACTTCAGAAGTCATGTATGTTGCCCAAACTAATGCTAAAGAAATACATTTGCATTACTATGCCCTGAATAAAGAAGATTTGGAGAAGATATCCTCATGCAAAACTGCCAAAGATTATGGGAGATACATGAAAATATTCACAAAAAAAACTACTATCGGCAAAGAAATTCAGTAAAACATGGATAGATCAGCTAAAAACACTTAAAGAAAGAGAAGACGGAAGCAAAAAGGGGAAACCAACATCTTTCAGGATGATAAGAAGGGTATGAAAAAGCTAATTCACACAAAGAAGCTAAAAGTATAAATGGTCCTAAAAATAATAAAGAGACTTTTTATAAAGGAGACTTGACAAGACAGTCAGAGTCTACAAATGGGATAAATGGACATATAAACATTGAAAATTCTAAAGTGTCACTTAGTAAAAAATTTAAAAAAATAATCTAAGCTGGTGAGATGATTCAGACAACGATCAAGGGAACTCTTCAAAAGGGTGCTTCATAGAAAAAGACGAAACTAATCAAGTAAGATCTTTAAATTTCTTTAAGTGTAGTCGCTTTAGAAACTTATTGGAGTTTGAGAACCAGCTGGAACTTGGATTGCTGACTGATCAAGTAATTATTGATCTAAAATACATTTATAATAACTTCAGGAATCTTCAAAAATAAAAATGATTTAGAAATCAAACTAAAGTATACAGTTGCTAAAAAGGATCTTTTTGAAAAAGAAGCACTTAAACTTAAGGAAGAAATAAAAAGATTAAAACTTATTTCCTATTAAAAGTTTTTCAAATCAAAATGGAACAATTTTGATCAAAAGAAAAATGGAAGAACTTATAATTTTTTTTAATTCATTCAAAGATAACATTTGTTGTATCATTCGTCATAGGTCAACTAATGATATATGTGTTGATGAAAAAATGTCAATAGTCTTCAGTGTTCATGTTTTTACTATGGAATGGTTGGACACAAATTCTTTAATTGTAAACTTCGTTTATGCTCTAAGAATCTAGTCTAGAAACCCAAGAACAGTAAACAAAAATTAACCATGAGGGACTCAAGAATACTTGAGTACCTAAGAGAATGCAATTACCTACTGTTCGGCAGGGAAAATTCAGAAGAAGACCAAAATAGAAGTGATTAAATACATATTGATAGTAAAACAGTTGACTACCCAAAAGAAGAGTGGTCAATTAAGGACATGATTATTTGAAATATTGTAAGACGTGGTTCAAAGTTGTGAGTTCATTACTATTTAATATGCTTGGATGAAACTTCCAAATAGGCTTCAAAACTTTACTTTTTTTGTAATTGCTCCAAAGTTCCGGACATCAGCTTTACCCTGCAAATACACAACAAACACATCAAACTATACAAAAGTTACTTAAGAACATGCATATTTTTATAGTCTTAAGTGCAATATGTGACGTAAAATTCCATCACATCAACACCCTCAACCTAGAACATTTTCTTGTCATCAAGAAACAACAAAACAAAGAATATTAAAATACTTAAAACACCTCTAGTACAAATTCAACTCAGCATAATTAATCACTAGGGATCATATCACATTGGCTAGCTGTTTTTTATTTATTGACTACAACTTTTGAACGATGGAATGAAAGTCCTCTTACAAGGCCTGCGTTACTTGAAATTACTGCAGCAACATATTTACAGTTGAGTTAATTTTCTACTTCCCCTCACAACAAAAAAAATCCCTCACACACAGAGGTTAATTTATCATGGGACTGGGAAAATATTCAACCACACTCAAAGAAATCTAATATGAATCACATTTGTTACCTCTTTATAATAAAGGTTTGAGTGCTTGTATGGCATCATTTGGGAACTTATTGGCTGACTCAACTTATTCTGTTAACCCCCTTTTCTGTTATTCATTAACACCTTTTCAATCTTTTTCTTTCTTTCTTTAGCCTTGAAGCATTTATTTATACATAATCGACCATTTCCCCTGTATTCTAATGCATATTTTCCTTTCATTTTTTTATTTGCTTTTTTATTTTCTTTATAAGACTTCATGGTAGCCACCCTCCACCTAAATTTTAACTTAGATTGAAGACATATTATTCACTACCGAACGGGGCCAATACAGAATGTTACCACACATTATTTTACTTGTTTTCCAACATAGCCACCCTCAACCCAAGTTACAATTCCTAGATTGAAGTACAAAATATCCAACAGAGAACCAGCTCCATAACAGCTACTTATTATTTTTCGGTGATCATCTATGGTTGGTTTTAGAAAGATAGTTATAGGGAGGAATACTGACTATAATGCTACGAATAATTGTACTAATCCAACTGCATATGTCTTTATCCTACCAAAACAAAAAAAAGAAATACAGATTTCCCCTTTGCTTTGACAATGAAATTCTTCCCGGAGAGATTTATTGATATATTTATTGGATCCGCCGGGACTGATAGGGCTTCCTTTCATCAAGACAGGAAATTAAAAAATGAGAAATATGGTAATCAGGATCAAGCAGAAAATTCTTTTTTCTCCAAGAATTTAGTTCAAGAGTGAGACTCTTTTAAGGCTTAATGACTTATCAATGAAGGCCTAGGATCATTTTCAAATCAACCTACTTTCTAATTAGCTCAAATTGAACCAGGCAAGTTCTAAATATCACATACATAAAAATATTAAACAAATTTTACTCACCTAAATATTACAAGTAGACAACTTATATCAAACTAAAATGTCACGCAGATAATTTAAGATCTACTACTGATATCAACACCATTCATCTTTTAGATCTCATAATGTAATACAACTAACACTTAACATAAGCCAAGAACTCTTGATACTAAATTTTTTATAAAGGGGTATCACTATTTAATACAATACATCAAAACATAAAAATACATCCTAAACTGTAATGACCCACATGGTCATTTACGAGAAATATGCAATATTTTGTATTCTAGAGCATTTTAGTAGCTATCCCAAGTCATTTATTACTAGCTGGGACTGGTGGTTTGATTCCCTAGTGGCTCGGTTGAGAAATATTCAAATTGCCTTTTGTACAGTTTAAAACTAAGTACTTACTGACAAAATTCAACTTTCCTTCAAGATGATCTCGAAATTAAATTTTGATAGTTTCTATAACTCCGAAATACCAAACAAAGTCAAATTTTACCAAGTTTGTGTTTTGGGGTTTTTGTTTGCAATTTATACTCAATTGTGGATTTTTGTTAAGTGTAAGGCTTAAAGTGGAGCTTGGATGGTATTTTGATGTTTAGAGTGTCAGATCAGAATTTTGACACTTCCATCAGCTTTAGATGGTGAATTTGAATTTTGACACTTCCATCAGCTTTAGATGGTGAATTTTGGCTTCTTTGACCCTTTGTATAGTTTCCAAGGTGTCTGTGCTCGATTTGAGTTGGTTTATGGAAAATTAGAAATTTACTCATTTTGACTAAGTCTTGGTTGGGGGTCTTTTTTGCTCGAATGACCTTTGGTGTCAATTTCATCAATTTCTTTGAATTTAGAATGTGTTTTTCACATAATATACATATTTCGTTTGCCGAAATTGGACCACATTTTATTTCCGAACCCCTAGTTGAAATTCTATATATTGTATTTATTCTTATGCAGGCACATATCGATTTATCGGTGATCGATAAATTGGACATTTTACTAATAAATACACAGGTACTAATAAGTCATACATTGTATCAATTAATTGATACATTCCATAGTGGTTTCTAGTCGCCTGAGAATGCCGATTTATCAGTATGTCTGATTAATCGGTATTTTCCAAGATTTCCAATCACCAGGGAATGCCAATTTATCAGCATTTTTTCTGATAAATTGATATCCTAAAAAATTTCCAGTGTACAAGAAAATGCTGATTTATCAGCATAAGTGGCCAATAAATCGGAAACTGGGCCTAATTTTTTCAGTTCCCAACCCATTTTGGGTTATTATTTCATCAATATTTGTCTCTACTTTTGGTGCGATTTTCTTTGGAAACTTTCCCAAACTCTGTAGAAAAGTTCCTTGAAGATGTAATAGTCTTCCTCACCTTTGGTAAGTTATTTCATTCCTTTAATTTCATGAAAAGTGGGGGTTTTCCTTCATTGATGCCCCAGTCAGGACTTCTTGATTTCATCATTTTTATCCAAAGTTATTGGGTATATCCTTGCTCATCATGGATGCTTTATATCGTAATAATCTCTTATTTTCCAATTTCAATGTATAATTCCATAAAGATTGAATCTTTAAATCCCTTTAATGCTCTATTTACTCCTAAATGTTCAAGGGTCTTCCCTTTCCTGAATTGTGATCAATTTTGGAGCAGAGGTTCCTGGTAGCGTTGGAAACCCCACTACAATGTTTGTTTCTAGTTCTGACAAGTGGGCCCTGTAGACACATTTTAGGAAAAGTCTGAAACTTAGCATAATTTATACTATTAGACTTGTATTGATATATGAAATGCTATTTTACAAGTTTCAGAATGACTGGAGTTCATTTAATATCAGTTGGAGTATCATTTGCAAGTTTGCAGTGCTTTATCATCGAAAGACAGGTAGGTCCCATGGGGATATCTCTGGGTTTATAACATTAATAATTTTACTAAATAACATCATTGGGTTGGGTATTTAGATTTTTATAGTAACGTTGTACCGTTCTTTCGTTTGTTTCCCAGTTTGATATATATTTTGGCATCCGGGTTTGTATGGTTCCTGTGACTTAGGATTTGCCTAGTGATACCTTTACGGACATAGGTGGTTGTTATTTAATGTATATATACTTGCTGATGTGCTATGCATACATTGTATAAGAGTTGGGCCTTTGGCTCCATTGAGAGTGCATTGAGGCTAGGCCAATATCACCATATAATTATTGAGCCTGTAGACATTGATTTAGTAATTGTGATCGATAATGGCATAAACCAATAAATTGGAATATTCTCATAATAATATAAGTAAATGGCCTTTCAAATGTTTTAGACTCGGCGGTGAACCGCACCCGATACTACTATTTTTACTTATTTTAGCCCAGGCTTTACACCCTAGAACTGGAAATATCATTTGACTAATTAATGTTGGGGCTTGAGACCGACTCCGTTCGACAGTGAGTACAGTCACTGATACATGAATTTGTCGTCGTACGACAGTGAATGCAACTTTTAACCTTATCATACTTATTAGTTGTGTTGATTTTGATGATACTTGTTACATTGAGGATATTGGTGATACCACTACATTGAGGCATTGAACACCATGACTTGTTAAGTATGGCTTGATTATATTATCGATATAAGGCATTGGATGCTAGATTGTGAGAACTTTGAGGATCTATGGTGTGAGATTATGATGATGTT
>JBDJHY010956211.1:0-14576 GCA_039654485.1 Withania somnifera
TTAAAACGCTTTTTTAGGAGAAATATTGAGAGAGATTGATAGAATTGTAGTGAAAATTGAAAAAACATAAAGTAGTATTTATATAAAAAAGAAATTAAAATATTTTTTTATTTAAAAAAAGCCAAAAAAACCGTTAATGGACTGTTGGCAACGGTAAAATGGGCCCAACTGCTCCTTTTTAGACCTAAGTATAACGGCTAATAAAAATAAAAATAAAATTAAAACTTTGAGCCGTCCGAATTTTCTAGACCATCTCGGCTCGAAACTTTGGTCTGGTTACTATACCAATGTGGTCCGAGTTCCCTTGGACCGATCTGGTTCAACACGTTTTGGGTCGGTCTGTCCGAAAAAATCAAACAGCCTGACAGGTTTATATCCGAGTCTTAAACGACGTCTTCATTCTTTTCGAATTCATTAACTTCTTTAGGTAGGTTCAATTTTGATGGGCTTCAAATTTTTGAATTATCAAAGTTTAGACCACGAATATGTTTCAGGATATTGACATTTATATATAAGTAAAGGAAATATTATTGGCACCCATTTCGCCTTTATTGGTAAAAGTATTGACAACAAGCAACTCCTATAAGTTTGTCTCTTTTTCTTCATATTTTTTCTCAACCACACTCCAAATATCCTCTAGTTATCACTTTATAACCCATAAACAAAGAAATTCAAGGTTATACTCGGTAGGCAAGAAAAAAGGCAGGTTGCTGGAACAGTCCATTTCTGACACATTTTTCATGTACTTGTTTCAATGTACACTCCATAGCATTTACTTGTTTCAATGTAAATCATATACATATTTCGATGAATATACATAATATATCCGAATGATATATAAACACCAAATATGAAAAAAAAGCTAAAGGGAATTTAGAATAAACAGTAGTAGATTATGAGCTATTAAATGTCATTAATTATATGAATATTATAAATACTATATTTAGATAATTACCCTATTAGATAAATACTGCTAGATGGAGAATCATGGTATAATTGCTATACCATCAATAAGCAGTAGAATTATGGTAGGAGATCAATCTGAAATCCTAACATCTACCAATTAAGGTCACCAGAAATGCCTATAAAACCCCAGAAGGTTCAGAGGCAAAGGTGCGCTCAAAATACTACTCTCAAATACTATTGAAATTCTTTCCCAGCTTAATACTAACTTAAGCATCAGAGAATTACCCCAGAGACCACCCTGGGATCTGTTTTACAGGTAAATCGCTTGACGTTGTTGTTGCTCGTGATTTAGGAGGTGTTCATCCATATGTAATTATTGGTCTCTTTTAGGATTCATCAATTGGCGCGGTCTGTGGCGACAGAAAATATTGTCTAAATTTTTGTTCTTCCTGAGATAAAAATACACCCTCTGAAAACATGGTCAACGCACGAAGCAAAAGTACATCAAGAGATGATTGAGATACTGCAGCCCCAGCACGAGGCGGTTCTAGCCGAGGTTGTAGAGGCCACGGACAGAAGACAAAAGCACAATAAGGGTGTGTCCAACAAACCACTCAGGAAGATACTCAAGCCCAAACCATAACAAACGTCAACCTTACTGTCGTTGAGTTGCACAGGAACACCAGACGTTGTTCCAGCAGTGGTGCGACGAGCACCCCGAAGAGAGGTATTAAGACAACGTCCAACCTCGCCAAGGGGAAGATGAACGGCAGGAGAAACCCCAACCAATACCCGGAGTCAGATGACTCTCTCTCTATGATGACGAACACCCACGCCATAAGAGAAGAAAGCCGGCTATATCACAGGAACGACATAAGGATAATAGTCCTAATTAAGCTCGGGGCCCACCCCGAGTTTAAATTGAAGAAGAAAGCCACAGTAAAGCTCCTCATAGGAGTTTCATTAAAAGTGAACTAGACAAGATCATGGGCATTGACGAGGTAGGGGACATAATTACCCCTTTCACTAAGAAAATACTGAATACTCCTTTTCCTAAGGGATTCAAGTCCCCAGGAATAAAACCCTATGGTGGAAGCACATACCCAATTGACTTTCTATATCAGTTCAGGTTCCAAATGGTGAACCGTCAGTGCAATAAGGAACACGTGTGCAGAGTGTTCCCCGAGTTCCTAGTGGAGAAAGAAAGGATATGGTTTGATGACTTACCTAGGAACATCATCGCCTCTTTTTGTCAATTTTCTGAGCTCTTATACGCCCATTTCTACCAGAAGAAGAATGTGGTAAAAACTCACCCGACCTCTTAGATGTTAAACAACGAGGAGACGAGGCCATAAACACATACCTGAAGCGCTTCACCAAAGAAAGCCTACATATAGTCGCTAAATCGACCAACTCATCATCTCAGCTTTCCTGAACGGACTCCAGCCCGGATACCTCTACACCGAGTTGAGGATAAACCCGTCGCAGATGAAACAAGAGCTATTTAGGGTAGTGAGAATTTTCACCACCACCGATGAGGCCAATAAGAAAAAACAAGAAGGAAACTGGTCGGACAGAAAGCTTAGCGATGGTAGAAACCCGAAAAAGAACGTCTTTAATAGGATGAACAAAGGGAGAAGTGAGCCTAAGTTTCTTAAAGGCACACTGACTCCGCTAACCAAGAAGAGGTCCGAGATCCTGGCATTCCACTATGATGTGTTGAGGCCACTACAGGCCCCCTACACAAACGATCTCAGAGCTTTTGGTGTCACTTTCACAATGACCATGGCCATGAAACCGAGGTTTGCAAGGATCTCATAAAAGAGATCAATGAATGCATCAGTCGAGGAATATTGACGCAATACATGATAGCTATCGGGTCCTCACAAGGTCACGGATAAGGTGGACGTGGAAACCACTAGCCTCAGAGGGCTAGAGATAGAATTCAGGTGGCCAAGGGCGAGGTCAATATCATAAGAGGTGGAAGATACCCCAGAACCAGTATCCCCAATACCTTCTCAGGGATACTATAGTCAATCTCAATCGCGTTGCAGGAGGCCCAAATCAGCAATTGGAAATGCAGCCCAGGTTCCAACTCCACCCCCTCATCTAAAACAAAATAATAATGTAGGGATAATATATGCAATATTTGGAGGACCCTCAGATGGAGTGTCACAAGCGGACCTAAAGGCCGAAGCCAGGAGAATACCCATCGAAAAACCCAGAGTAAAAAGTTTAAATCAAGAAAAGTCATCACTTTCTCCTAGAATGACGTTGTCCCTGGGGCAATGCCCCATTCTGATGCAATAGTAATCAAAATCATTATAGAAAATAGAGAAGTGCATCGAGTGTATGTAGACAATTGGGCTGCAGTGAGCATCGTCTTCTCGACATGCTTCGACCAACTTAAAATCGATCGAGGAAAAACTTGCGAAGAAACAGTCAGCCACCCCAAATGTTTACACATGGAGAAGTCCCTGAAGGGACTATCTGGCTGCCGATCACTATGGGAGTTTAACCCATACTGAAAATAATAATGGTAGAGTTTTATGTGGTAAATGCCCCATCTCCTTACAATGTCATTCTAGGGAGAGATTGGCTGACCCCAAACCCACACCACCTCATGATAAAGTTTCCCACTGAACATGGGATAGCTTTGGTCCGAGGTGACCATCAGGTTTCGTAGGAGTGCATGAGGATTGCACTCAAAAGAAAGGAACCTGAGGTGACCAAATAACAATTACAGGGTGCACATCCTCGACCTCAGGAGAGGTCTCATGTCATCCTGTCAGGGGAAGAGGATGACAAAGTGTTGGAGGTCTCTTTAGGCCCAAAATTCCCTAAAAGAAAGGTAAATGTGGGTTCATCTCGGAACTCAGCCCTCCATCAAGGCATAATTACATTACTCCAGGAGTTCAAAGATGTCTTCACCTGATCCCCCCAAGATATGAGGGGAGTTTCTCCTGAGGTGATGGTCCACAAGCTAAATGTGGACCCAAAAGTCAAGCCAGTTTAGCAAAAGAAGAGGAAGTTTTCCCCTAAAAGAAATCAAGTCATCCACAACAAGGTGGAGCAATTGCTGGCAGCAGACATTCTTTTCGAGGTTAAATACCCGACCTGGATTTCCAACCTAGTAATGGTAAAAAAGGCAGAGGAAGGATGGAGAATGTACGTCGACTATACTGACCTGAATAAACATTATCTAAAGGATTGTCATCCCTTACCAGTAATTGATCATAGGTGGAGGTCGTGTCAGGATATGAACTACTGAGTTTTCTCGATTTATACAAAGGTTACCACCTGGTGCTCATAGACGAGGTAGATGCCCCCCAAAACTTCCTTCTCCACAGATTGGGGAACATTCATCTATAAGGAGATGCCCTTTAGGCTAAAAAATGCAGGGGCCACTTACCAAAGGTTAGTAGATAAGGTGTTCATAAAGTAGGTCGATCGAACAGTAGAGGTATATATAAATGAAATCGTCATAAAAAGCAAGACCCTAAAGACGAGCTTACAAGATTTAAAAGAATTCCTTCAGCTTCAGAGACATACAGGGCTGAAGTTGAACCAAGCGAAGTGTAATTTCAGGGTTAGTTTGGACAATTTCTAGGATACATGGTATCCAAAAAGGGATTTAGTGTAAACCCATCCAAAGTCAAAGCGGTGGCGGATATGAGATCTCCGAAGTGCCTAAAAGATGTGCATAGGTTGATGGGGTGCCTAGCGGCACTAAGCCATTTCCTATACAAGTCCGTAGAAAAGCAACTACCCTTCTTTGGGGTTCTAAAGAATGCCAAGAATTTCCAATGGACAAACAAACGTCAAAAGGCCATTGAGGACCTAAAACGACATCTGATGATGTTGGATGCATTAGCTATACCAAAGCCAGGAGAAACTTTATACCTCTACCTGGCGGCAGCAAAGGAGGAGGTCAGTGTCGTCCTTATCAAGGAAGAAGGGAGAACTTAAAAGCCAGTCTACTTTGGTAGTTCGCATTGAGTTGAAGCAAAATACTTGCCTATAGAAAAGATGGTGCTAGCACTTATGACGGCATCTCGACGACTTCGTCCATACTTCCAAGCACACCCTATCTGCATGCTAACAGATGTGTCTCTGAAGCAAATATTACTAAAGCCAGAAGCATCAGGTCGGCTTATGAAATAGGCAATCGAGCTCAGGGAGCAAGAAATTGATTACCGACCTCGAAAAGCAATAAAAGGCCAAGCTCTGGTAAGTTTCTTGGTAAAGATACATCAATCCACCTCAGAAAAGGCTGAACCCCTATTACGGGAAGCCGAATTGGATAAAAAACCCAAAACACCCCAGGATACTTTTGTCATGCAAGTAGCTGGGGCCTCCAACGAAGATGGCAGTGGGGTGAAAATCCTGCTTACAAGCCCTGAAGGGTTGAGGTATCATACGAATTGCATTTCACATTCAAAATGACAAATAATGCAGCTGAATATGAAGCACTGATAGAAGGAATTTTCCTAGCCCACCAGATGAGAATAAAGTCAATCTCAATTTTTAGCGACTCCCAAATCATGGTTAATCAGGTAAAGAAACAAAAGAATCCCAATTGAAAAAGTACCTGGAGGTAGTAAAAGGTTTACTAGGAAAGTTTACATACTTTCAGATAACCAAAATCCCACGAAGAGAAAACACAAGGGCGACGCACTCAACAAACTAGCATCCTTCAAAGAAGGGAGAAAAACAAGGAGGTATTGATCAAATAAATCCACCTCCCAAGTATCAACGGGGGCAGTATCTCATTTGTAGACGAGGTGGCCAATAGATGGATGACCCTCATCATTAAATACCTCACCTCAGGGGAAACACTATCTATTCCATCTGAAACCAAGAGAGTTTGTCTCAGAGCCCCGAAGTATGTTCTGGATAACAGAATCCTTTACAAAAGATCCTTTTTACAACCCCTACTGAGGTGCTGAGGCCCAACCAAGCCAATTACATAATACGCGAGATTTATGAATGGTCGTACGACAGTTACCTAGGAGCAAAGGGGTTAACAAAAAAGATCCTAAGATGGGGTTACTACTGGCCTACCTTGGTCCAAGAGGCATAGGACTTCATCCAGAAGTGCCTAAAGTGCCAAATCCATGCTCCAATAGCTCGGCAACCTTAGAAAGAATTGATCTCGGTACAAAGTGTCTGCCCTTTGTACAAAGGGGGATTGACATCGTAGGACCCTTCCTTGAAGCTTCGGGAAGGGTAAAATTTCTGGTAGTAGCCATAGACTACTTCACTAAGTGGGTAGAGGCCGAACCCTTAGCCACAATCACAGGAAAAAAGATCCTAAACTTCGTATGGAGAAACATTGTATGCCGGTTTGGCATACAACAAAAAGCATCTCGAATAACGAGAAGAAATTTGCAGACGACCCATTCAAATCGTGGTGTGATGAGATGAAAATCACTCAACAATTCACCTTGGTAGCCCATCCTCAATCGAGCAGGCAGGTCGAAGTCACCAACAGAACACTGCTACAAGGCTTAAAATTAAGGTTAGACAAGGCTAAAGGGGATTGGGTGGAAATGTCCTATGGGCATATAGAACAACCCCAAGAACACCTAACGGGGAAACCCTGTTCAGCCTTACATACGAAACAGAAGCAGTGATCCCAACCGAGATAGAAGTGCCAAGTCTGAGGTCATTACACTATGTTGAACAAAATAACGAAGAAGAGCTAAGGTTGAATCTTGACCTTCTAGAAGAAAGAAGAGAGATGACGGTATTTCTGAGGCAAGGTACAAATAAGCCATAGACAAATATTATAATGACAGAGCAAAGAATATCCAGTTTAGCTCAAGCTAGTATGTCCTGAAACGAAAAAAAGCCAATCGAGGTGAAAAAATAGGGAAACTAGCAGAAATATGTGAAGGCCCTTATGAAGTGATTGAAACTTCTAGTGCAGGAAGCTACAAATTAGCGAGGCTAGACGGTAGTGAAATACCCAAAACCTGACATGTAAGTAATTTATGAAGGTTCCATCAATAATGTATAGTATCTTTTTACTGAAATAATATTTATGGCTTTTACAATATATCTTGTTATGACTCTTTAATATTTATAATTATTTTTTATATGGCTATTAAAAAGTCTAATGAGTGTGGGAAAAATCCCGTTGTACCTAAGGGCCCAAAAAATTATGAATTAAATTGACCTCGGATACGAGAGCTCAGTTCAGCAGAGCACCACAATTATGAATTAATCAACTTTAGATAAGAGGGATCGGTTCGGCAGAGTGCCACAATTATGAATTAAATCAACCTAGGATATGAGAGATCAGTTCGGCAGAGCGCAACAATTATGAATTAAATTGACCTCGATTATGAGAGCTCAGTTCGGTAGAGCGCCGCAATTATGAAGTAATCGAGCTTAGATATGAGAGATGGTTTAGCAGAGCACCACAATTATGGATTAAATCGACCTTGAATATAAGAGCTTGGTTCAATAGAGCACCGTAGATTGAATTAAATTGACCTCAGCAATAAGAGCTCTGTTCGGCAAAATGCCGTAAATTAGGTTAATAAGTCTAATTTACGGCAAAATGCCGTAAATTAGCTTAGTTATATAAGTCGATCTCGGGTCAGTTTGGTTAAGCACTGCATAATAAGGTAAATCAACCTCGTTGACAAGAACTCAGTCCGATCAAGGTATCAAGAATTCACAACCAAAATACATAAAAAATATTACAAGTAATATGCACCTTCTGGTAAGGGACTAGATCAAGGATGCAACGGATAAATACGATAACATCATATTTAAATTCATAAATGCAACTGAACCAATTTTATTCAGAGTATGGTAAAATAACTATAAAGTACAATTCCACAAGGAAAATGATTCCTATATAAAGAATTCCTATACCTAGGAAGCAACAATTATAATGAACGAAGCTTATTTCCTAATATTTATGACTTCGTATGTTCCAAGCTGGTCTACCTCTCCCCCTTCCCCTTTGTGCAAGAGTAAAAGCCGAGATAGGAGAGGCTGAGAAAGTAATAACTGAGGTAGGCCTCGCCTTGCTCGTACCGGCTTGCATATTAGCGCGAAAGTGTTGAGGCCTCTTCTTCAAGTCCTCGTACATGGACAGGACGTTGTACAAAATAATCTTATTCTTTTTAAAATAAAACAATCCCTCTCCATACTCACTGCAATGCTAGCAAGCATGACGGTCAGATCGGTAACCCGCTCCTCCACCTCTTCGAAGGTAATCAATCCTCCTTCCTAGAACATTACCTTCTCATATTCCCTTATTTGGTCATGGATTCGGTCCACCTTGACCTCACGATGATTAAAGTCCAGCTCTTACTGAGCCACCTTAGACTTCCAGTAGGTAATACTCTTCTCAGTGTTGCCAACGAGCTAAAGGATATCACCCCGCTGGGCTTCAAGCTTCCTGGAGAGCTCCTCGTTTTCCTCCTCAGCCACTTCTCCTCATTATTAGAAGCCTTCATATTTCTAATCAAGCCCTGGAACTCGACATTCTAAGATAGTCGAGTTTGAAAATACCTTATAACTCATTTTATTTGCTGAGCTCCTTATTATTTTTGTAGAGGAGCCTTCGTAGAAAAAAAATTTCTCTTTCCACTTGTTCAAGTGTATAGGGAATAAGTTGTTGAAAAGTAGAAATAGAAAAATTAGAAATACAAGCAACAGACAAGGCTATAGATTAAAGAAAGCATTCATTTTATTGATCAAGTCCTAACAGGCTAAATTGTTTACAAAAAAAGTAAGAAAAATCACGAGGCCCTAAAAATTAAGCATTGTCCCCGATCTAAGGAACGACCAAAATAGGCTCTATCTCTACGATCGACTCAGTGGATGAGAAAACAACGGGGACCTATGAGACCTCGACGGGTGACTCGGAGGGACATCAGTGGTAGGTGCTGCTTCCTCGGTATGAGGCACAACTTCGGTGGCAAAAAATTCCAAGACATCAGGGTCAGAATCCTCATTACAAGCCCTTAGCTCCTCTACTGATATTGGCATGGAGCATTGGGTAATGTAATGGAGCAGCGAGAGCTCAAGATGGTCTAGTAGGGCCTTAATCAAATCCTCTGTTTCCCTAGAAACGACACCTACATCATAGCTGAATTCATCACTTTGGACGGGGAGGTCCGGGTATGCCTTGGCTACCTCATCCAGCACCATCGCCCTGGTGGCAGCAACTAACGAGTCACTCATAGATAAGACGTACTCCAAAAAAGTGTTGGCCTTCGTGATATTCTCAAAAAATACCTTGTCAAACTCCCCCCTCGATCAACGAAGCTTGTCTTTAAATGGCAGAGCTTCACCTTGGTAGCCTTCTACTTCACTTCAGCCACCTTTAGTCTCTCTCGGCTGCCTTTATTCTTTCTTTATCAGCCTCCTTTCTCTCCTTGGAGGCTTTTTAACAGGCTTCCAAATCCCACCATTGATCCCTTTCACAGCAAAACTCCTTATTGGCATCGCTCACTCTCTAGGCCAATACAAACGTCATCTTGGACAAAGCCTACAGGAGCAAGCTAAGTTAGCCAGGGATAGAAGTAACAAATAAACAATCTTTTAGGGCATATAACTAGCTGAGTTCATCTAGGGAAATGTCCTCAGTAAGGGTCAACGAGGAATCCTTCTGCCTCTTCGGCCTTGGTTCCTCAGCTAGGGAACTTCCCTCTGCACTAACCTCGGCCGGCTCAACAAGGTCGACCACCTTAGTTAGGAAAAATCTAGGGAGGGGAGAGTTGCCTCCCTAGCCTTCCCAGAGGATGAGCTGGAGGGTCTTTTCCATTGCAACAGGTTCACGCACACCACTAAAAAAAAGAGGAAAACATGTTAGATAAAGCAATACAAAACAAAGTCATTTCCAGAGTTAGAATTATATCTACTTTGGGTCCCCTCGCCGGCCTTCTCATAAGGTACCACCTCGCTGACCCCCGCATCTGGGTTAAAGGCATTAATTCCTGTCTGGTACAGGTCTACATCAGTGAATCGACAACGGTGAGGGGGAATTTGATCGACGAGGTCAAGGTGTGAGGGGTTGACATTCCCAGGGGTAACGTTCCTAATTCCACCCTAGTTACAGGTCCAGAGAAATAAAAATCTACCTTGAAAAAGAAAAATTTGCCCTTCCAATCAGCGACTTTGGAAGGGAGGAGAATCCTAAAACTACGAATGGGGCTAAAAAATACCACCCTTTGGATGGACTATAGTTTTTTATAGTAAAAAAATGTTCAAATAAATTTACAAAAGGTTCCACCCCAACTTTGGAACAGGACAGAGTAAAACCCACAATTGTACGCATATCATTTAGGCGTCAATTATGCGAGATTCGGGTTAAAGGCTCCTAAAATGCTAACTAATAAAGGGAAGAAGGGGAAATGTAGCCCCGACACAGTGTACTCGTGGTACATAGAACAAGACCCCAAAAGGGGAGAACAGGCCCTACCACCAGGAAGGGGCAAAGTAAATTCAAATTTGGAGGGGAAATGGTACCTCCAGAGAGAAGGCAACAAATAATCTACAGTAAGACTACTTGCTACATTTTAAGCCATAAAATCCTAGCCTCCAAAGGCCAAGGAAGAAGGGGTCAGAATTTGGAGGTGGGGTATATTGCTACCTAAACGACACACCTCTACCTCATATGACCTAGAAGGGGAAGCAGAAAGAGAAGAAGAAGAAGAAGAATAAAGGAGAGGAGTTAAAGAGGGGGACGACATACGTACTAGTGATTAAAGGATAAGAGAAACCTAGAAGATGTAGAGGGAGAATTCTAAAGAACAGCAAGAGGAAGAAGATTAGCCAAACTAGGAATCTAAGGGAAGAAAAAGTATATGAATATTTGGGTAAGAATCCCAAGAGTCCTATTTAATAAAAAGAAAAATAAAAGGATGAAATTACAGTAAAAGCCGCCTATTCCCCAGGTGATGTGCAGAAGATGAGATGTCTCTTAAAGGGATTATGACACATGTAAGCCAAGAATAGAAAATCATGACACATGGAAAAAGAGGGGCAGAAAAAGTAAAAATATCCCGCCCATATCATCTTTTCAAAACAAAGAAAAATTGTCACACCGACCTCGGGTCATCTCAGGTCTGCATCACCTGAATTCTTGAAAAGGGGTGACGTAGCAATGAAATGATAATTCACCTCAGCAAAATATCTGGGGTGAAACATCAAATAAGACCCAAAGGCTAGTTACATAATTAGCTAGCTTACTAACCTCGTCAGACGACCTCCAATGATACGAATTCGGTCAAATCACATCGGCCGCAGACTAGTTGATATAACAGCTAATAAAGTAATTCACCTTGGCAAAAGCTACCCCAGCATACCTATGGGTTGCATAAGGGACCTCACTGAGCCAGTCGAGGTGAATCATTGAAAGGTCCATACTTAGGATGTATATATGACATCGAGGAAAGACCTCAGAGGCACACAATTCATCCCTACTCTTTTATTTTAGTCGAGTGGTGTAAACACTCACTTCGACTCCCGGAGAGGGGACTACTGCAGAATAAACGATAGTAGACTAGGAGTCATTAATTGTCATTAATTTTGTGAATATTACAAATACTATATTTAGATAAATTACCATAATTAGATAAGTACTACTAGCTAGAGAATCATGATATGATTTATATAACATCAATCAGTAGGAGAGTTATGGTAGGAGAACATTCCAAAATCCTAACATCTACCAATTATGGTCACCAGAAATACCTATAAAAGCCTAGAAGGTTTAGAGGCAAAGGTATGCTTAAAATAATACTCTCAAATACCATTGGAATTCTTTCCCATCTTAATGCTAACTTAAGCATCGGAGAATTATCCAGGGGACCACCCTGGGGTCTATTTTGTAGGTACATCACTTGACCTTATTGTTGCTCGTGATTCAAGAGGTATTCATCCATAGGTAATTGTTGGTCTCTTTTAGGATTCATCAGTAATAAGAAATTTCCATTGTCATGAAAATTCAATAATACATACTATATGTATATTATGTATAGTACTATATATCACATACTTTTACCGCTATACAGAGATTTACATATTGCAGATACACTTATTTACAAAAGTTTTCAAACTCCTTAAATATAATATTAAAAATCTATCTAGAATATCATGATCCCACTTAGGCATGCCTTACGATTATTGATTAATCACAGGATAATTGTTAGAAAATTATCTATCTTGCCTCTCAAATATTTTCAATATGCAATGCAAAAATTTGTCCTGAAGCAATGAATCTTTTAATTTCATTAAGTGTATGAATCCTAACACATAACACATATTTGAGAAAGTTCAAGTTTAGATTTGGCTTGGATTAACATTGTGAGTTAGAAAGGTCAAAATGAAATTTCATTAATTTCGTTGGTTTTAGGAGGTGATTATTTGTATGGGAAAGTTCTAGATCAGTTCATGAGGACTACAGGAGTATTTTGATCTTTTGATTGGATTTTTAGGTTCTCTTAACTTTAAACTTGACTTTAGTCAACATCGGATTAAGAAATCAATGGTCTATTGATTTCGTTGAGTCTGGAATGTATTTTAGAGTCTAGGTGCATGTTTAGCTTGTGTTCGTGAGGTTTCGAGTGAGTTTAGAGGGTCAATTCTAATCTTGTTAAGTTGTTTGATGTTGTTGTGCTGCTAGTGCTAATGCAACTATCCTGCGGCACTGGAGTCGCACTTGTTGATTCTATCGGCAACCTAAGGGCTATTCTTGCAGTACAAGGTGATGATAGATATGCTTGCTCTTGTGGGTTACCGCACATATAGACGAGATTATGGGCGCCAGATTTCCTTGTGCATATGAGCTCTCCCCTTCCGGTCAAGTCTTTGTTCTTGTGGTGGTCGTCCATTCCTGCACATGACGTCGCGCATGTTGTCTCGCACCAACTATCAAATCTTTTTCAGTGCCTGTGGGATCTTTGTAGCTAAATTAGTTCTCGGTTTATATCTTGGGAGCTCAATTTTGGGAGATTGACGAGGTGTTTTTCAATAATTCTTTATCTAAAAAGATTCTTATGATACTTTTATACATTTCTCGATGATTTATTCATGATTTAACCTTCAAAATTATGGCTTTTCAAATTAAATTTTTTAGAGGTTTTTGGTTTGAGCTTTCAAATGATATTTTGAGGTTCGAAAGTCAATTTCAACTAGAATTTTGATAAAGTTTCATATTTGAACTTATTAAGTTATGGATACCATAAATTTTAGAGAAAATTATAGTTTTTCCCTTAGGGATCGAGTTGATTTTTTGAGTTTGAAATATAAGTATACCGATATGGGTATCTATGACCTTATTTTCTCATATAAAATCCATATATGACTAGATTTTCATCATATGGATGCTTTTCAAAAAGGAATTGTATTTATTTAGATTAGTTTCAACTTTTTAAGGCAAGTTGAGTCGTTTCTTGATTTTTTTTAAAGTGATTGCGTGTTATTTGTTGTAAATAAGAGTATGGTGAATCTGAGGGTCCAATATTGATGGATATAATGAGCATCCATAAGGGTACTAATGTATCTTTGAAGGGGTTAAAATGAACAAATAAATTTGATTTGGCTCCTTATTGTAGAGATTGAGATTTTCATAATTTGATGCCCTTTCTTGCTCATAAATGTGTTAGTTGATGAAATTTACTTTACTAGTAGTCTTAGACTTAAGAATAAGAATTGAGTTGGAACTATGTGAAATTGACTGTTTTGGCTGTACTTTGAGCTATTATAATAACTTTGTAATATGACATGATAAAAAAATGTTACGGATTAAAATAAATTTGAATTATCTTCTAGAGCCTTATTGATACTTGTCATGACCCGATTTCGCGGATCATGATGGCACCTACTATACCACCAGTGGGAGAACCAACCCTGTAGTTTGGAGCCGAAGCAGAGGACTACTATATCAAACTACGAAAATCACAAGTGTAATAATCAAAAGATAACACATGCGGAAGTTGAAAGAATCAAACAAATACCTAAAATCTGGTATCAGTGTCAAACGAACCACTAAGTACAAAAAAAATCCAAATATATCTAGTACATCTATGTCTCCGAAATACACGGAGATCAAATAGAATGCTAATACCAAAGAGAAGCATGTAAAACTCGGATGCCAAGCTCACCCTGAATCTCCGAAGAAATATAAAATACATGAACTATTGGTGGTAATCACGATTGAGAACCTGTACTCAGATCTGGACATGTGCAAGTGTAGTATGAGTCCAAGCTGCCGAAGCAAGCCTTACCCAGTAGTCTTTGAGGGTCCACTAGGCACATACCAATAATAAAAGTAGTAAATAATGGAATATAATAATAGGGGTCACAAAAGCAACTAGTACAATAAGGAAATCTAGCTACGCAATTAAGAATCAAATACAAGTAGACATGTACCGCTAGCTAATCATATAACAAAATCTCAGAAAATGAAGCAAAACGTACCCGAAATCCTTGCAACAATATATGTGAATAATAATGCGATAAATAGGAATCAAAGAAAGTAGCATGAGAATATGGACGGTATATCGGTTGTTGGAGAATTTTAGAGCACGCAACCAATCTAGAAAGGGGGTTGAATAGTGTGTGGGAAGTTCGAAACTTTTTGCGGAATTTATGGAGCTATGAAGAAAGCTGTAAATAATTGAACACAAGGATTTATAGTG
>JBDJHY010956321.1:0-14575 GCA_039654485.1 Withania somnifera
ATTTTGTGACCCTGGTCATGATTGTGAAGATCATTTTTTCTAGCACCAAATGAAAGCAATTCAGCTAGAATTTAGGATTTCAAAAAATGGTGTGTTCAGAACCCGATGAGCATAAAAAAAAGTAAATTGCATCAAAACAACATTTCAATCTGATATCAATTTGATGAAATGTTGACTAAAGTCAAACTTGGCCTAAATTAAATAAATTCGACCTAGTATCCAAAATAAGTTCAGCTAACCTGTGCCCTGAACGAACACTTCACGTTACCCAATCATGACATTACGGAGATGATGACGCAGTCGGATTTCTAATTTAAGGCTCCGATCAAAAATGACTACTCAATCTCTATTTATTAACTGGAATGCTCATGAAACACGCAAAACAAGATAAAAAACACAAAAGAGGCTTCTAGATACAAACCAAGAGTTCGTCTAAACCAAAATCCTCATTTCAAAACTAATAGACTGTTGGAATTAAATTTCAAGATTATTTTCAAGGAATATTGACTATAATCAACGATAAAAAAATTTAAGGATTTAAAATATGGAAATAGAGATATAACTAAATAAATGACTCGAGAAACTAACCACCAGTCCGATAAGTCACAAATGACCTTGGGCCACTACTAGAATGCTCTAAGATACAAGGAAATGTGAAAGATGTTAAAATGACCGGAAAGGTCATTACATTGACACTCAATGGACAAAGAAATTAAAGGCACTCAAAACAATAATAACACCATGAGATTAATGATAAAATCATAAATAAACAAACCCAAGAACTAATAATTACAAGTACAAATCGAAGACTAAGTGTTTTGTAATTTATGAATCAAAGAAAGGAAACTATTAAATCTAGAGATGAGTGAAGTATAAAAGAAATAAACAAAATAAAAAAATTTTGTAAGGTGGGAGAGCCATCAAAGGTTAGGTAACCTTCCCTATTGGCTACCCAAAATTTCCAGAAAGAAACTTATGGGTGGCCTAGTATGGGAGAACCATCCATAGATGGGTAGGTCGTCCCCTGGGACGTCCGAAAGAGTTTAAGTTGTCAGAAATTGGTTTTTGCAAGGGTTAAGGGTTTTTTGATCAAATGTATTATTTTGGTCTTCTTCTTCACTTGAAAATATGAAGAACAGCAAGAACAACTTTGAAAAATAAAAAGCCCAAACCCTATCAAATTAACTCAAAATCCAACCAAATTTGAACCACAACTTCGTTTTGTGATGGGTAACACAACCTACTACTCTTTAAACACAAACAACACCCAAATCAAAGATACATTTCTTGAGTTTCAAAGCTTTAAAAATAAAAAATGGAAATTCACTCAAATCAACCTAGATTGATACAAAACTTGAAATTTAGACACAATAGACTCTAGGGACCACAATCCTAAAGTCCAACTCCAAAAATAAACATTAAATCTTTTGTATAAATTTTTGAATATTTTTTTATTATTTGAAACAATGATAACAAAACCCTAAGATTAATTTTGCAGGAACAAAACTCACACGTGACTCTGATATCAAATGATATGGAACCAGATACCGCAAAAAAAACAAACATAAATAAAGGAATTAAAAGGTAGAAGTTAGACACAAAAATAGGCAATTAAATGAACAAAAGAGTATATTACACTCAAACACCCACCCGATTAAGCACTAATATAGCAGCACACTCTTAAATAGACCTCAAAGGAATCACAATTCCTAAGAAACCCAATTTTTGCCAAAGAAAAGAAAAAATGAGCTTCCAAAAGCTCCTCACCTTAAAAGAATGTTTTTCAGTTCAATAATGATAAAAAAACTAATGAAAATAAACCCTACCCATTCTTATTTATAGTATAAGGGGATTATTACATATGAATGAGCCACCCAGGGATGTACGAATTGCCCAGGAAGGCACCCATGAGAGCCCCTCAAACCAAACTACTCATCTAGGATGGCAGGGCTTGGACGAATCACCCAGAGTTGGGAGAGTCATAAAAAAAGGCTCCCAAGTCTTCCTCTTATCAACACTTGGGTTTGAGTTTCCCCTTGCTTCCTCTTCTTCGATAATATCTTAGGTATTCTTCTAAGCTATCCTCCATACGAATGTGGGATCTTCAACCTTCATTATCTCTTCAAAATCCTTATTATGCATTAGTATTCCTTGTATCGTTTGAAAAGGTTGACCACGTGTGAATGTATTGGTGGAATACATAGGCAGAATATCCATATCAATAGTTGGTGTCAAAATCCAACTCAAAAAGGGTCTATAGGCCTATAAACCAAAAAAAATCTAAACAAAGGGTAACAAAATATTCCCCACATCGTAGGAACTCATACCTAAAATTTGGAGCTAAGATGAGAAAGAAACAAGATAAAATCATTATAGTAAAGTGAAGAACTAACTTTGAGAATTTGGGAATTTATGGTTGAAATTTAGTGAAATTAGAGTAAACTTTTTGATGAAATATGAGAATTGAAGAAGAATCGAAGAAATATTAATTCCAATGTCACCCACTATCGCATGTAAAGACCCAAGAAATTTAATGGAAGGTTTTTAGTGTTTCAGTGAAAATGTGAAGAACAATGTTGAGATTTTTGAAAATTCCAGGTATTTATACCTGGTAGGCATGTGCTTTATGCGATCACATTGCTTTTGCTTTCGATCGCAGAACTGAGGAAAAAATATCTACTTGATCATACACGTTCATAGCACATCAAGATCGCAAAGTTTGAGAGGATGCAAGGAGGCAATCGCGTGAGAAGAACACACGATCGTGAAGGCCAACTGAAATGCTTCACCGCAATTGCATTAAAGAGGGACATAATTACATAGAAGAAAAGTGTTTTGCACTACAAAAAACTACAATAGGAAAACCAGCAAAAGATAAGAATTCAAAATGATGAACAAAATGTATTTGAAACCCGATGAATACAAATCAAATATGCACCTGCATGAAAACAACATTCCCGACTCAATAAAGCAGAAAAATACCGATTGAATGTCATTATGATAAAAGGTTGAACAAAATCAGCTATATGAAAAAATAATAAACTTTCCAACTTATTAATAAAAATGAGCCTCGTTGGCCCAAAGACCAATGAACAACTCACCAAACTAAATTTGACATTATAGAGCTTATGGAATGGTTGGATTTTCTATTCGAGGCTTCGATCAGGAAAAGATCACCCAAGCTACACTTATAAACTTAAAAATACATAACAAAAATGAAAAATTAGGTAAACAAGAAAACAAAGGACTCCAGAACCGGACAAAAAGTCCATCTAGAATAAAATCCACATTCGAGAGCAAACAGAAATATCAGAATTTGATTACAAGTTTATTTTCATTGAATGTTGACTAAAGTCAACATTTTCAATAGTTAAGGCTCTAAAATAAGGAAATAGACATAACAACCAAATCAATAACCTGGGAATCAAACCAATAATCTCAATAATTTGGAAATGAATTAGGTCCTCTACAGGAAAGCTATAAGATACAAGGATATGAAGAAATGACCATAAAGGCCATTACACATCTTAAGTCAACTAACAACTCATGGAAAAATCCAACTAATTGTACCATAAAATCAAAATTAAATACGCATATACTGCAGTACCCTATCAACATATGTGCACATTGTAGTAATATTGGAATGAACTTTTCCCTTACCTTTATATCATCGATAGCCTCATATCACAGTAATTGTAAAATAAAACTCAGTCATTGATTTCATATTATCAATATACCATATCGTTGAAATGGCATAACAAACCTTTACCCTTTCTCTCATATCATCAATATTGTTATTTTCAAGTCAAAATTTAGAATCAAACAATAATTATAATATCATAAGTGTATGGAATATGGTATATTGAAAGTAGATAAAACAAAAAGCCCCTACATGGGAAAATTATTTAATATATTATTAACTCGTGGAAATATAACACCATACATGGGTACATTATGGAATCAAATATCAATCAAGTACATAAAACACCATCCAAGTATCACAAATATTATGCAATATCTCAACTCACAAGAGGATAAATAAATCAAACCTTTATCACTGTTTTATTCCTTTATTTACCCTTATGTGCTTGACTCTTGTTTTTGGATGAATACTCATCACTTCACCCACTCAAAAACGTCCAAATATTCTCCATTACTCCCAATTACAAGAAATTAGCACATAAGAACCTAAGATATTTTGTAAAAGAGTCAAGCTTCTCCAGTTGCCTCAAAATGAAAAAAAATCAAGTGGGGCCTTTATTTTATGTCAATCATAGAAATGTCTCCAAATCTTAAGCGTAAACACTACCACCGCCAGCTCTAAGTCATGAGTGGGGCAGTTACGCTCATACACCTTCATTTGCCTCGAAGCATATATAATAACTCGACCTTGTTGCATCATAACACAACCCAAACCAACACCAGAGGTATCTCAATAGACGAAAAAACATTGACCCTTCACTGTCAAGGTCAAAACTGGTGCTGAAGTCAATAAGTCCTTAAGCTTCAAAAAGATCAACTCACACTAATCCGAAAACTGAAAGCAATATCCTTCTTATTTATTCTGGTTAGAGGTGCTGCAATCGATGAGAAACCTTAAAAAAACACTAATAATATTCAGCATATCCTATTAAACTGCGAATCTCAGAAATAGAAGTCGGCCTCATCCAATAACGTACCGCCTGAATCTTTGTTATATCAACTTTAATCCCAGCTTTGGGCACTATATGCCCCAATAATGCAACGGACTTTAACAAAATCTAACACTTCAAGAACATGGCATAAAGTTTATGTTCTCTCATTATTTGGAGAATCAATCTCAAGTGTTACTCATGATTGGACTTACTCTATAAATACACCAAGATGTCATCGATTAAGACAATCACGAATGAGTCTAGATAGGGCTTAAGCACCCCATGCATCAAGTCCATAAATGCTGCTGGAGAAGTGGTCAAAAGATATAACTAGAAACTCATAATGACTATAAAGGGTCCTGAAAGCTGTCTTAGGAATATCTTCTGTTCGGATCTGCAACTAATGGTAACCAAACCTCAAATCAATTTTAGAGAATACTTTTTCTCCCTGTAGCTAATCAAACAAGTCCTCAATCCCCATCATAGGATATCTGTTTTTCATAGTAACTTTATTCAGCTACCAATAATCAATACACATCCTCATTGTACCATCTTTCTTCTTTACACACCCAAAGTGACATACTTGAAGAACAAAACCTTTATTTAGCAAATCCTAAAGTAGAACTTTCAACTCCCTTAACTACACAAGAAATAAAGTTGTCGGTGCGCGACTACTAGAACCATACCACATAACCGGAGATAAACCTGGTACTGCTAAGGTGACAGTCTTGGAATAGCAATAAAAAATTGTATGATGAGGGGACAACCAATCCATACCCAGAATAATATCAAAGTCAACCATATCTAGAAATATTAAGTCAGTCTATGTATCTATTCTGCTAATAGAAATAAAACATAATCGGATCACCTAATCCACTTCTAAATAATCCCCTACAGGGGTAGCAACAAGCATAGATATAGACATGACATCACTAGGCAACCCTAAACTGGATTCAAAATAAGATGACATGTATGAACAAGTAGACCTAGGGTCATATAATGCTGACTCGTGTATGGAACACACAGAAACCGCACCTGTAATCACGGCATCTAAGGCCACTGCCTCAAGTTAAGCAGGAACAACATATAACTGTCGATCGTCGCCATGACGACCATCACCGCGACCACCGACCTACCACATTGTCCACCATCTCTATATCTACCCTGTGTCATACCTCTAGCTAGTGGAGGAACTGTTCTCAATAGCTGTGTAGAATAAGGAGCAGGCTGAATAGTGCCCTTCTACGGTAAAATTTAGTATAATGGCCGTTAAGGACACACTCATAACATGTCCTAGATGGTCCACTCTATCGATCTCCTCTACAAGAACCCATCTAACCACCCTGATGTGATGATCCAATCGTGAAAACTGTGTAGGATATAGAGATAAATGTCAAGAGATTTTTCTTCGAGTCTGTCATTATTGGCTGCTGTTTAAAAGTAGTAGCAATGGTCAGTACTAGTAAAACCTGAAAAGGTATAGAAGTCATTGCTGGAACAACCAGTGGCACAGGCTGCATGGTAGGAACTGCATCTGTAGGCTGAGAAATTAGAATTGTTGGTTGTGTCCCATCTATAGGAGGACTTCCAAAAACGCTGAGTAGCTGCCATTGCACGTTATGAATATTGAGAGATGGAGCTACAGAAGGTGCTGAAATAGGTGTTGTTGTTGGTGTTGTAGCTGGTGGAACTACAGAAGTAGTAGCTAGAATAGGCACTTCGGCCGGTGCTCTAATTGTCTTCTTAGCTATGAATGAACACGTACTAGGAATCTGCGAGAGAGTGATGACAATGAATGAGATTTTGAAGAAACCATCAAGGATATACGCATGATACAAGATTAAAAGGAAAGAGTCAATGTTCCTAAATGTCACTATAGCCTCCCAAAGATAAGCAACAAACATCTCTAAACCAAACCGCAAGACTCTACTAGACATTGGTTCTGTACACTGACACCGACAAACCTGGCTCTATTACCAATTTGTCACGACCTGATTTAGTGAATTATAATGGCACCTACTATACCACCAGTAGGAGAACCAACCCTGTAGTCTAAATCCGAAGCAGAGGACTACTATTTCAAATGCTGAAAGAACAAGTATAATAATAATAATAATATGAATAAATGCGGAAGTTTAAGAATCAATAAATACCCACAAACCCTTATAAGTGTCAAAAAAACCGTTAAGTATGGTAACCAGAATCCAAAATAGATCTAATACAACTATATCTCCGAAATATATGGAGATCAAATAGAAATGTCAAATCCAAAGAAAAGCAAGTAAAAGTTGAACGCCAAGCTCACCATAAAACTCTGAAGAAAATATAACTGTACGAACCACTGGCGGTAATCATGATTGAGAACCTGTACCCGAATCTATACATGTGCAAATGTAGCATAAGTATAAGTTGCCGAAGCAAACCGTATCCAGTAGGCTTCGAGGGCCCACTGAGCACATATCAATATTAAACACAGTAAATAATGGAGTACAGTAAAGGGGTCATAAAGCAAGTAGTACAACAAGGAAAGCTAGCTACAAGTAGACATGTACCGCTAGCTAATGACATAACAGGATCTCAGGTGAAGGAAAATATACCCAAAATTCTTCCAACAATATATCTGAATAATAATGCAATAAGTAGGAATAAAAAAAGATAGGAGGAAAATACAGACGTATATCGGTAACGTCAAGTGAAACAGTAAATAGCTCCACAATTTTATAAGGCACGAAATCCCATATACTAGAAGCAGCAAGTACCCGATAATGACAACTAAGCATTAATAGGAATGACAAAGTACAGGAAATAAATACTAACAAGTCCCCCTGAAAGAAGCACAGGGTACACAGAAAACACGCTCACCATAGGTCCCCAATCCAACCTACGAGTACATTGAAGAAAATAAGTGAAGAAAAGTAAACACGCACATGAACGTCATCAAAACCTCACATCCCTATTTTGCAACCACAATGAATCTCAAACCTGGCATCTCGTGCCACATATTAATAGTATTATCAACTCTGGCATCTCGTGCCTTATTTAATAGTATCGTCAAGCCCTGCTCGACAAGTCAAGGCATATACCGCCTGTATATCATCATATCACAAAAATCCACAAATGATCAAGTATCCTCAATGTCTATAACCAGTAGTACCTTGTGTTTCAAAAAGTTATGCTCACTGCGTATGATAAAAGACTCAAGTCCCAGCGGCCGTACTCACTGACAAATAGAGTCGATCTCAAGTCCTAATATTTATTAGTAAAAATGAAAATTCCCGATGCTAGGAGGTGAAACCTAGACTAAAATAGGTGAAAATAGTATTATCGGGTGCTCGATACAATATCAACTCTAAAACTTTCAAAGGTCATTACTTATATTATTATTAAAATATTTCCATTTATTATTTTATGTCATTATCCATCTTTGTTATCAAAATCCTTCTCTAGACATTATGGCTCAATAATCAGGTGGTGATACTGACCCAGCCTCGATGTAATCTCATCGAAGCCATAAGACCAACCTCTCGTGTCATGAATACACAACAAATCAACAAGTATTCATATCAATATATGATCATGTAATCTCAATATCCTATGCCTTGCATAGATATCTCTAATAAGTTTTTAAGTCATGGGCCCCATATCACTCGGGTGCCACATAGAAGTATCAAAATAGAATGGATAAAAGCACGGCACGGGGTTACTATACGACCTAGATAAACCACCCACGGATGCTATTTAGTATAATTATTAAATCTATAAGCCCAGATATAGCCCCATGGAGCCTAGCTGCTATCTAATTATAAAGCTCTACACTTTCATGAATAGTACTCCCACTTATGTCAAATGATCTCCAAATGATTGAAAACTTGTCTCAAAGTATTCTATATGTTAATACGAGTGTAACGATGTATTTTATGCTATATTCTGTATTACGCCTAAAACAGGCTTGTGGGCCTCGCTCACCGAAAAGAGAAAACAAACTTCACTATGGGGTTTCCAACGTCATTATGAACCTGTGCTCCAAAATTGAGAATAATTCGAGTGCGGGAAGGGCTTCAAAATGGCTCTAATAGATTTGACCCTAAAGGGGTGAAAGATTCAATCTTTATGGAATTCACGTTGGAATTTCGGTGTCTAATTGATGCTAGAAGCAATGTATACTCATTTAATGAAGGATTACACGAAAAATATATGGATTATGGTATGATTTTATCAATTTCAACCCTTGGAGCCATTAATGGTGGAAACTAAGAATTTCAAGAATAAAAAGGGAAGAAAACTTACCCAAAACATGTGCAAATCGAAGAACAATGTAGAGAGGATTTTACCTAGCCTTGGAATGGTGTTTGGGAGAGTTTTTTCATTCAAAATTGGATAGAAATGGAATATGTTTGCTAAACTAAGAAATTGGGGTCATGCAAGAAATTATAAAATGCTAGGTGCAGTGTTCATCACGATCCTATGCCTTTACCTTGTGATCGTATAGGGTATGGGGCGTTTAGTCATCGCGATCGTGTATATTACTTGCAATCGTGTACATTACTCGCAATCGTGTAGGTTTATCAGCTTATTCATCATAATTATGCAAGATATTTGTGATCGCGTAGAGTCATGGACCAATAAATTGCGATCGCGGGGCTGTGGTTGTGAACGCAAAGAAGAAGTCATCCTGCTCCAGTTATAGGTTTTGATAGCAACACTAAGGGAGGGAACATACTCCGAACCACCACTTGAAATGCATTTGTAATCCAAATTTGACAAAACAAATATGTAAATAGGATAGAAACAACATTCTTGATCAAATGGAATAGTCAAAACATCCATCCGAGGTTGTTTATGCAAAATATCCCCTCAAACCAAAGATAGCCAAAAGTGCACTTCTCCACCAAGGTATTCAAAATCAAAACAAGCATACCACCAGGAACACCAACACCCTCCCTAGCCTATATTCATCATTCCAAAGCTGACAAAAATGTCAAATTTCTAATTCAATACTCCAAACATCAAATTACCACCCAATCTCTACTTTATGCTTTAAACTTTACTAAAATCAACAAATAGACATAAATTGCAGACAAAAACTCTGAAACACAAACTTAAGGTCAATCTTGACTTTGTTTGGCTTTACGGAACTAACGAAATTGTTGATATTTATTTCTAAGCTCATCTTGAAGGAAGGTTGACTTTAGTCAACGAGTACTTAGTTTTAATCTCTGGAACATGCAATTTGAGATATTTCTCAACCGAGTAGCTAGGGATCCAAACTACTGGTCCCAACAAGTCATAAATAACTTGAGGAAACTATCAAAACACTCTAGAATGCAAAATGTAATGTATTTATCATAAATGATCATGAGGTTCATTATAGATTACATATCAATTGAAAAATTTAAGATAAAAATTATGAGTTCATTGGAATTTTCCCACTATTCCCTTGCTTACATATCACACCATTACACTAAATTTATGTACCTTCGCTAATGCAGATCGAAGTGTGAGATTATCATCGCTAACGCTACTGTTCATACTAGACTTCAAGGATTTAGAGATTCAGTTTAAGCTCCTGCCGACCAAAGTTACCTGCTTCTCCTCAGGTGTACTTATGTCTCTTTTGTATTCCAGAGACATCTTGTATATTTATATTTGGATATTTCTATATTTTCTAACTTTAGTGACTCTTTTATACAAACTAATACCAGGTCTTGGATCGATCTTTAGTTGTTCATTATACCGTGTCTATTCCTTTTTTTTTTCTTTTTATATACTACTTACTTTACTAGTGCTTAGCCTTATTTACTACAGTAGCCCATTATTCGCGGTTCTAAGATACAGGGATTCGTTTGCATATAGAAGGATTTTAGGTTCCATCACAACCTGAGAAATCAGGTCATGAAAGTTTGGTATTGGTCTAGTGCGCTAAGTAGCTTCAAGTTCTTCTTTGCCAGTGCACAAAGAAAGCACTATTGATTGATTATGACGAAAGTATTCCCTCAATATAGCTTAACTTCTTCTTTTGTGACAGAAAAAGTGACATGGTTGACTCTAATGAAGTAAGTCTTGATAGTAATTCCTTTTGCCAGCTCTATTTGAGGAATAAAGGGAGGGCTTGACAACAATTTCAACATCAAAAAGAAATTCTAAATTTTATAAGCCTAGGTGCATCACTATTGGTGGTATAAGAGAAAATGTCTAGTAGAGTCTCACTTATTGGTACGATGATGTCCATACCTTATCTATGGGAGGCTGCAGTGGAATTCTTAGAAAATGACTTCCTCTTATTGAATCTAAGTTATGTGCTACTCTTCTTGGTGGTTTCCTAAAGTTTTGTTTGTTCATATTCGTTCCTCTGCAATGTTTCATTCTAGGTCTTCAACATAAGTGGAAGAGTCTTCCATGCTAGTGGATGGGCTCTAGTGAGGGGCTAAGTAGGGTCGATCCCAAGGTTAAGGATATATTCAAGCCACAACACCTGCTGGAGCTCTGGGAGTTTCATAGGGATAGAGTTGGTCACAGACCAGTGGCCAACTGATCTTTCATCTAAGTAGCCAGCGGGCTTTAGGCCATCTCCAACTCCAGTAGGGTCTATGGTTATGCTAGTTCTGCAGAGCCCATTTATTGAGGTTTCCAGGGTGGTCAGAGATAGACCTTTGGCGGAGGTTATTCTATAGTATAGGGAGTAATTCTTAGGTGAAAGTAAGGCAGTAGAGTTTTGTGTACATCACCAACTATAAGGTTAGATTCTATGTATTATTGGGTATTACTATACTTTTTCCCTTTTAAGCAGGATAGGATATAGAGGTTCATTGATGGGTTGGTTTTGCTAATCCTCTTAGAAATTAGTCCTTTGTAGTAATAGGCCACTTTTTTACCTAGATTATTGGTCGCATGAGAGTTATGAAAGGCTTGTTCCAGGAGGTTTATAGTGATATTTGTCATAGGTATCACCATTAAGATGGTCCATGTGACACAGAGTTTAGAGGTATGGATCAATATACTAGTACAGTTCAGACGATATTACATCCAATTTAGACGACATTATAGACTTTCTGCGAGGTTATGCATAATCTAAGCGTAGAGAGTTTGGAGAAGATTGTGTGTAGTGTTTTCTTCTACGCTTCAATCCTAGATGTCCATTCTAGTTTAGCAGAGGTTTCTCATTAGTATAAGTAATTAGGGCTATGTTTTGAGTGTTGTATTACCAATTACTGTGCTAAAGGTTTTCCCTGGCATGGGTTAGTTCTGTCAGCTCTAGGTCCTCCTTAGCCAGTAATTCTATTGGCTAAAGATAAGTATTGTGGCATAGTAGATTCCCATGATGATACTTAGTAATTCTGAGACAGGTGGTCCGGTCAGTATCGGTTAGTACATAATCAAGTTATGCCCTGTGTTACATTAGCTATAGTAGAGGAAGGGACTACAGAGGTAGTGATTTCAGGTTTGACTCCACCCTATTGTCATCCATCTTGGATTTTATTTTACTTTTATTTGGGTGATCATTTATGACTATGCTTATTCGCCCCTTCTGTTGTTGACTAGTGAGCCTAAACTAATAATTATTTATTGCTACTTGGTTTTTTATTTTTAATAGTGGATTCTGATGCTAGACCCAATTGAGAAACTTTGAGGGGCTTGATTTCTATTTTTACACGGTTATTATAGACCTCTCATGATAGATTTGAGAGATTTCATGGGTAATATAGAGTCACTTGTGTTGGTAGTGGTGTTATATTTTCGGTGTGGAAAGGTTACCCCCTTTATCTGTGTGATTTTAGGTTGTTGTGGAAAGATCATTACCTTAACCACGCCTATTGAATCCCTAATTATGTGGATGGGTTCTATATCCACAAGGGATTATCTCTAATATTTTTCTAAGGAGGTATTCAGATGCCACTTGGTGTAGCTATGAATTATTCGTGATGTTAGGATTGGTGATTTATTGTTTGTTTTGATTCTTTTATGTGGTGAGTGGTGATCAATGTATTGACCGACATACATGGACACACCCACTTGAGAATGATTTATACTTTTCTATTTGAGATCGATTCAGATCTCAAGCCTATTGTTGTTTGGTTTATAATTTGGGTTTCTTTCGAGTTGCAACAGTGCGAGGAGTCATTATAGGTCTTGGATTGGTGACTGCAGCAACATTATGGATGTTGATATGTGTGGTTGTCTTATTGGGGATTCCTTTTTAGTACTGGGTCAAAGTATGCCAATCCCTGTATAGTCTCTTCGTGTTTATGAGTAAACCTGTGGTCGGGTGGCGCATCTTTCATGATGTGTGTTAACATCCTTGATTTTCAGCTTTGGTTTATGGTATGTTCAGCATTGTTGATTCTCATATGTGATGAGCTCTTTTTTCTATTGTTCAAGTATAGTTGAGTGGCACAATGGTAGTATGGTAAGTACGACAGGTTTTAGAAGTCCACTGATGAGCTGGATTATCTCTCGTATACAGGAATGTGATATTGCATGCAGCTTCTTGGTTCTGGTAGGATACTCATGTAGTTTTCTTCTATTACTTAGCCGCATATTAGTATATTTTGGAGGGATGCCCTCTTGCAGTAGTTGGTTTCACAATAGTATTCCTATTGATTTTCTGTAGTGGTATGGGTTCATTTCGTTTGTCGTTAGGTCTTGATGTGTGTTGAGGCATTTTCATTGTGAGACCAGGAAGTGCTAATCGTAATAGGGCTATGTGGGGCTAGGAGTGTTGATACCCAATTTTGGCCCAACATAAACATTTTTAAGTCTATTATTTATTAAATGTACAAAATTTAATTTTTTTTCATGCATTATCTAAATAATCAAGTCATTGTTATTTTTTTTAAAACATATTATTTCTAATTTTTGTTACAATTGTTTTTGCATATTAACAAATGTTGTTTTAAGTTTAGTTTCTTTTTAGTTCAAATATATTTTTACACGGTATTAAATATAATTTTTTTATGATTTTATTCATTTTTGTATTTTTACCACAGTCCCTTAGTTCATAAATACGGAGAAAATATTTTTTGCACAAATAAAATAATGACACATGTTCTTTTGGATAACTCATGATTTTGGAACATCTTTTGATGTAGACCATGTGTTTTATTTGAAACCACTAATGGTTAGAGTTTTCAATGTCATACATATTTATTACATTGCCTTTTGAAGAGGCAAATGAGGGAAAGAATTCCCAAAGCTGCATAAAATTATAAAATATCTCTTTTTTTCCTCTTTTATGATTGGTTTCACAACTCACTAAAAAAACCATAATACGGCCACCACCCATCGAAAATCCAAGTTCCATATCAGCACAAAAATCCACAACCTTCAACCAACAACGATAGATCACCCTAAACTGTGTGTTTCTCTTTTTTGTCCATCGAAAAACTAGAACGAAACCCGAGCTTAACCAAACTACTCCCTTTTTTGATGAATTCCATCAACCAAATCCACCCCTACTCCTTAAAAAACTACCCTTCTCCTTTAACCCTCACTATCGTATCACTTCCACCGAACAAACCTCATCCCTAGTGTAACCTACAACTCCAATGACAACCTACAACAACAAGATCCACCCTTTCCCATCACTCACCATCAAGACATCCAAAAAACCATAAACCAACATTAAAAATGGCAACAACATCAACAATCCACATTAATCTGTCACATTTCTTTTACCACAAAACTGATCAGGAAAAAAACCCCCTTTTTTTTTTAGACAAAGCCCATCATTGGAGAAGATGTTAAAGTACCTAACCACACTAGAAGGGGGGGTTGACAGTGTGTGGGTATTTTGAAAATTTTTGCGGAATTTATGAAGGTAATGAAGAAAGATGAAAATAAATAGACACAAGGATTTATAGTGGTTCGGCCTTGCCTACCTCCACTAGCTAAGTTCAACAACATAGGCTTTTCACTACTTCAATTCACTTTCTAGTTCAGTGAGA
>JBDJHY010956538.1:0-14574 GCA_039654485.1 Withania somnifera
CGAAATTAAATATATATTATACCGTTAGAATTTCATTAACATATAGAATACATTCACATAAGTTTCAGATCATTTGGAGACCGTTTGACAACCGTTGGAGTAAGATTCTTTATTTTGTAACGCTTTATCATTAGACAATAGGTAGCCTCCGTGGGGCTATATCTGGGCTTATAGCTGTAATAACTGTACTAAATAGCATCCGTGGGTTGGTTAGCTAGGTTTTATAGTAACCCTGTACCATTCTTTCATCTATTCCTTGTTGATATTTATATTTTGGCTCTCGAGTAATATAGAGCTTGAGATGTAGCAATTGATTAGAGATACCTATGCACGGCATAGAATGTGGATATTTCATGATTATATGTGATATATATATATGTGTTGTTGATATGCTATACATTCATGACATGATAGGCCGAGCCTAAGGCTCTGATAAGAGTGCATTATGGTTGGGTAGTATCACCACAGGATTTATGAGCCATGATGGCTAGCCGATGATTTGATGACAAAGTTTCATAGTGGCATAAAGAAATAAATGAGGATACTTTAATAATAATAATAATATAAGTAATTATCTTTTATGGTTTTAGCATTGGCATTGTATCGAGCATCCGGTAACACTGTTTCACTTGTTTTAGTCAAGGCTTCACCTCCTGGCACCGAGAATAGTATCTTTTTACTAATAAATGCTGGGAATTGAGACCGACTCTATTTGGCAGTGAGTATAGTGTTGGGACTTGAGAACGTCGCCGTACGGCAGTGAGTATAGCTTTTTGACACACATGGTACTAGCAGTTATGGAAACATAATGATATTAATTACTGAGGACCATAGGTGATACTACAATATACATCAGCATTGAATGCCTTGACTTGCCGAATATGGCTAGAGGATATTACTGATATAAGGCACTATATGATGGCGGAACAACACTGATATGAGGCACTATGTGTCAACGGGATAATATTGATATGAGGCACTATGTCCTAGCGGGATAACACTGATATAAGGCACTAGATGCCGGCGAGATAATACTATTCCAGGGCACTATGTGCTAATTGTGATTCAATACAGTTCTAAAATTGGGATATGAGGTTCTGATGTCGATCATGTGTTGTTTACTTTTTTTACTTGTTTTCTGCAGTGTGCTCATAGGTCAGAATGGGGGCCTATGGGTAAGCATATCTCTGTGTACGGTACACTTCTTTCTGGGGGACATGTTAGCCTTTAAGTATTTTACTTTATATTCAAATTACTGCTTAGTAACCCTTATCAGTTACTTGTTGTTTCATGTTATATGGGATTAGTGCCTTACCCTCTTATTTAGTTATTTACCCTTTCACTTGAGGTTACCGATATACCGACCATGTTCTACTCCTATCTTCTTTAATTCCCATTTATTATGTTATATTTCACATATGTTGTTGCAAGGATGTCGAGTACGTTCTCTTCCATTTCCTGTGATCCTGTTATGTGACTAGTTAGCACTATCAGTCTACGTGGCCCTTTGTACTATTTGCCTCTGTGACCCTTTTTCTTATACTCTATTATTTACTGCTTTTATAAATTATATGTGCTCAGTGGGCCCTCAAAGCCTACTGGGTATGGGTTGCTTTGGCGACTTGTACTCATAATATACTTGCAAATGTGCAGATCTGAGTATAGGTTCCCCGTTCGTGATATATAGATAATTGTTCCTTCGGATCTTATTCACATCGGAGATTCAGGGCGAGCTTGGCGTCTAACTTGTTCCTGTTTCTCTTCAGACTTATATTTTATTAATCTCCATTGTATTTCGGAGACATATTCATAGTACATTTACTTCATTTTTATCATTTTTGTACTTAGTGGTTCGTTTGACACTGATACCGATTTTTTGGTAGTTATTTCATTCTTTAAGACTTTCGCAAAATAGTATTTATTTCTTAACTTTTTATATACTTCCACATTTAATGTAGTAGTCCTCCGCTTCGGCTTCGGAATACAGGGTTTGGTTCTCCTACTAGTGGTATAGTAGGTTCCATCATGATCCGCCAAATCGGGTCGTGACATAGCTATTTGATTCCATCTTGTATTCTTAGAGGTTTTGTATTACACTGATATCAGGTTTTGGGAATTTTGTTTCTTTATACTTCCTCTTTATTCATATATTTTTTATTATATTTTTTATTTTGGCATTTTTTTAGTAGCCTTCCACTTGGGCTTCGAACTATATTGTTGGTTCTCCTTCTGGTGGTATAGTAGGTGCCATCATGATTTGAGAAATCGGTCATGACAATTTTGGTGATGGAGTATTTAACAGATCAGTCAAGTAATTAAAGTAAAACCTTGACCTGAAATGTCACCCTAGATGTTGCAAGCTGGACCTGGTACATATCTTCATTATGGATGATTTACTATTATATTATAAGGTAGATGAATAGTCTATTAAATTACTGTTAGGGGTTTTAAACTGTTTTTCCAGTATTCTAGCAATGCAGGATAATATGGAGAAAATTTCATTATTTATAGCTAATATGACTAAGGTGTTTCAGGACCGAATACTTTAAGAGATGAAATTTTCTAAAGGGGAAATACCATTCAAATATCTTAGAGTTCCCCAATCTTCGAGAAAGCTCATGGTTAAACAATGCATACCTCCAATTGAGCAAATGGTATACAGGATAAGATGTTGGTCTTCTAAATTTCTTTCGTGGAATACCACTTAAAGTAGTCTATTAGTAATTTGTTTTTTACAGTAGTATTTATCAAATTTACTTTCCTTTGTTTTTTTGTGTTTTCAAAGGCCCACATATAGTTTATTCCCTCTACTAGAATTTTGGGTGATCTATTGGTACCTATTGATCTAGAAATTGACCGCGCTTTCTGAGATGTGTCATAAATAAATAAGGAGATTGATGTTACTGGACAAAGAGTAATAGAAATAGGAGGTTGACAATGTTGCAGCTGAGCAAGAATATCAGAATCAGTTGAACCTGAACCCAAGAAATAATGTTGTTGATGATGGGGATTATGGGTTCGAGGGAACTGGAGCCATTGTGGTACCACTACTCAGTTCAGGTGCAAAATTTGGCATAACCAACACTATGATCCAACTGTTGAATTTAAAGAGGTTTTTCAAAGGAACAACTAGGTAGGATCCGAATTTTCACATGACCAATTTCTAGGCAATTGGCCAGTTATTCAAAATTCCTGGAGTTAGTCAATTTAACATACGCCTTGAGTTGTTTCCTCATTCATTTTTAGATGATACAATAATATAGCTAGAAGAGCTCTCGAAAGGTTCAATGACCACATGGTCTGAACTAGAAAAAGCATCCCTAGAGAGATTCTTCCCACCATCTAAGATGGTGGAACTAAGGGGTGACATCATAAACTTTTGATAGAACAGAGGAGAAGAACTTCACGAGGCATGGATGTGCTTTAACAACAAGCTGAAATAGTGCCCTAAACACAGTCTTCACGATGATTATTTCAAGGAGATATTACAAAGGTCACTAAATTCTACTACTAAGTTGGTGGCTGAATGTATTATGGGTGGTTCATTCATGCATTTTACTTTTGAGTACATAAGTGAGAACTTGGACGAAGTCAAAAAACCAAACAACGCTTGGCATACTAGGGTGTTAGATGTAGGAGATAGGTGTAGATATAATCATGATGTCAACTAAGTAGTGTAAGAGAGAAGATTATAGGGATCTAGAGATAGCACATATGCGGACTCAAATTGAATTGATGACAAAGACATTTTTAGGTAATGTCAACGTTATGGTAGCAAAAGGGAAAACATCTGTTCATGAATATTATTTTACTGACACGGATGAAGATGTGAAGTTTATGGATAGGGGGTTACCAAGGTGGTAAAAAACACAGAAACTTCAAAGAGTTTGATGATTAGCATAAGGGATATTTCAATAGGGGAGATTATCGGTGACAATAATCAGAGGAATAATGATCATAGAGATAGGGGTTGTATGTAACCCTAACAGGAGGAGAGAGAGAGAGAGAGAGAGAGAGGCAGGTGGTTCTTCATATAGAATGGAGGAATTACTTAAATAATTCTGTGGTCAAAATATTCAAATAGTTGGAAAAATTACATTAAGAAGGACATAGCTAATGTGACACATCTTATTGGCTCCTACTCCAATTCTATCAAGTAGTTGGAGATGCAATTTGGCCAACTTTATGTCACCCTCAATCAGAGCATGAAAGACAGTCTATTAAGTGACATTGTTGTCAATACAAAGAATGATGGACATGTCTTAGCCATCACTACGAGGAAAAGTAGTCGCAGATCAAACTAGGCCAGTTTTTTTTCTATCGGTGATGATGAAAAGATTTAGGCAAATGGGGTTGACACTGATTGTGAGCTTGTAGAGAAGAATAAAGTGGTTGAGAAGAGTGGGATGGAGAAGATTATTCCTGTTGATCATAGGAATCAAAGAAAAAGGGAAAAAAAGAATCAATATCAAATAATGCATATGCGTAGGCCTCCTCCTCCCGTGTAACATCCCCCTAAGAAGAAAGTAGAAGATGAAAAAGTCCATAAATTTTTTAGTCTCCTGAAGAAACTATCCATTAAATTCCTTTAGGGAAGGCATTATAGCAGATGTTGGGTTATGCAAAATTTAAGAAGGCTTTTATAACCAAAAAGTGGTATGTGATATTCGAGCACAAGGATGAGTTACACCACTATGGTGCGATTTCTTCATGTTCATTAGTCTAGAAGAAAGTAGACCCCAATGCCTACACCATTCTTTTCACCTTTCCGCTGATTTTTTAAGGCACTGCTTGATCTAGGATCCAACATCAATTTGATGCCACTTGAAGTTTATAAACTGTTAGTCATGGGAAGCCCCAGACACGCTACTATGCAGTTACTCATGGTTGATCACACTATCAAGAAGCCTTTTTGGATTTTGTACAATATTTTAGTGAAGGTTTAATCTTTTATATTTTTGACTTACATCATTATTCTGGATGGAAAATTTGACTCTAGATGCCCATTAGTATTGGGCGACCACTCCTTAGTACAAGAGAGCACTGGTGGATATGGAGCGACTTGAAGTTAATTTCAAGATAAATAACCAAGAGGTCATTATTTATGTTATTAGTACTATAAAGAAATCTAGTAAGATGAGGGTTGTATCTATTATAGATACCATTGAATGGTCAGAGTTTGTTGATGTTGAACAACATTTTCGTGACTAAGAATCTAATTTTAGTGATGATGAACCCGAGCGCTCTTTATTTTTTGATTTCAGTGAGATGGAGCAAGATTAATACAACCTATGGTCATTCTATCATGCTCTAAAAAATTCGTACCTGGACTTAAAGAAAATGGTGACTCCTCTTGAAAAACCATCTATTGAGGAGTTCCTTATTCTAAATTTAAAAGCTCACCCTTGTCGCTTTCACTATGTGTTCTTTTAAGATTTGACTACTGTGCTGGTAATCATATTAACTGATTTGTTAGAGCCACATGATGAGGATTTTACTTCTATCTTGAGGATATTTATAAGGGCCATTGTATGTTCTATAACAAACATTATCAGGATCTGTCCCGGCATATATACTCATAAAATTTAGTTAGAGCAGAATGCTATACATAGTGTGGATCACAACAGGGGTCATAACCCATCTATGTAAGAGTTCGTTAAGAAGGATACCATTAATTTGCTAGGCGATGGGGTAGTATATCCTATCAGTAATATCCAATAGGTTATCTTGGTTCAATATGTTCCGAATAAAGGGGGAATCATTGCAGATTCCAATGAGAATAATGAGCTAATCCCCAATTATCCTGTGACTGAATGGTGAGTATGTATGCATTACAAGAAACTGAATGTATAGACTCAAAAGGATCACTTTCCACCACCATTTGAGGATCTTATGCTTGATAGACCTGCTAGGGGAGGCTGATATTTCTTCTTGTATGGGTATTCAAATACAATTAGATATGTATTACACCAGACGATTACGATAATACCACCTCCACCTTCCCAATGGCACTTTTTCTTTAAGAAAACATGCCATTTGTATTATGTTTCACCCACCACATTCGATAGGTATATGATAGCTATATTCAATGATAGGATAAAGGACGTGATTAAGGTATTCATGGATGGTTTTTTGTAATGGGGGATTCGTTTGATGACTTTCTAGATATTTTATTTAGAGTGATTAAGATACATGAGCAAACTAATCTATTACTAAGTTGGAGAAGTTCCACTTCATGGTTTGTGAATGCATTGTGCTGGGATAGAAGATTTCTACTAAAGGCATAGAAGTGGATAGATCTAATATTGATATTATTGCCATATTTCTTCCTATAGTTTCGGTGAAGGGTATTCATATTTTTCTGAACATGGTAGATTTTATCGGAGATTTATCAAGGATTTCTCAAAAAGTACACATCAAATGTTCTAGCTTTTAGAGAAGGAGGTAAATTTTTTGTTTGATAATGCATGAATTAAGGTATTTGAATGCCTTACAAAGAAGCTTTATTACTACACATGTGATAGTAGCACCGGGATGGTCACTACCTTTTGAAGTGATGCGTGATGCTAGAGGAATGGATCTTGGTGTTGTCCTAAGCCAAAAGTGTGAGAAATTATTTCACCCCATATACTATGCTAGTAAGGTGATAAACCCTTCACAGAGAAACTATACAATGATGGAGCGAGAGTTATTAGCTTTGGTGTTTTCTTTTGATAAGTTTCGGGCCTACTTATGAATATAAAAGTTTTCAATCACAACAACCCCTCAACATTGAAGTATTTTATAGCAAAGAAGGATGACAATCCAAGGCTAAATTTAGTGGATTACTTTACTTTAAGAATTTGATTTTGATGTGGTAGACCGTAAAGGAGCAGACAATCAGGTGGAAGACCATCAATTGTGGATGAAGGGTAGACACATAGATTTTGAGGGATACTAATGATGACTTTCCAGATAAGGAGCTCTTGGATGCATCATAGGATTTGATAACATGGTATGCAAATTGTTTTGCCAACTTCATTGTTTCTAATACTATCCCAGCTGACATGCATTTCATCAATGAGAGAAAGTTATGAATGACATGTGGAAATTCTTTTTGGATAAGCCCTATTTAGGGTCTATGTTTATGGATTGATTTGGAGATGTGTCTCGAATGTAGAGATGATGAGTATTCTTGAGGCCTATCATGATTTTCTATTGGGGCTACCATAGTGGCATTTGGACCGCCTTCATGCAGTATGGGTACTACTGGACTACAATAAACTAAGATGGAAATGATTATGTCAAATATTGTTACCGATGTCAAAGGTAAGGAGGCATCTTGAGGAGACATAAACTCCCCAATCTCCAATCATGAAGGTAGAGTTGTTTGATGTATGGGGTATCAATTTTTGGGGAACTTTTTTTACTTCACATTCGATGAAGTACATTATTGTTGTAGTAGAGTATGTTTCAAAGTAGGTTGATGTTGTGTCTCTACCCCCACAATAATGCCAAAATTGTTGCCGCATTCTTGAAGAATAATATATTCGCTAGATTCGATACCTGAAAGCTATCATTAGTTATGGGGGATCACTCTATTTCAATCAATTTTCAGTGCTCTACTCGCCACATATTGGTTAAATCATAAGGTGGACACTCCTTATCACCCTAAGAATAGTGGGAAAGTAGAGTTCTCTAATCATGACATCTAAGCTTTTTTTGGAGAAGACTGTTAATGCGAAAAGTAAAAAAATGGTCTTGCAAGGTAGATAAAAATTTATGGGCATATCACACTACTTGCAGAACCCCTAGTGGGATGTCTCTGCAGCAGCTGGTCTGTAGAGAAGCTCATCACTTCCTAATTAAGCTCAAACATAAGGACATATGGTCCTTGAAGAGGTTAAATTCATACATGAAGGAGTCTACTGAGTTAAGACTTGATCAATTGAGCATTCTTGATGAGTTCAGGATGAGAGCTTATAACAACAGCATTAGACTAATAGGATCTAAGAAACAAAAATACATTGTATTTTGCTAAGTATGTGGGTTCGAACCTTAAAGGCAAGAAGAGGATGAATATATTCTGTGACAGGAAAATTTAAAAGACATTTATCAATCCTGGTGGTAACATCCTATCATTAAATTCGATACTTCACTTATTCCCAAGTAAGATAAAGTCTAGATAGTCAGGATCATTCACTGTGGAACAAGTGTTCCCTCATGCTATAGTCGAGCTTCAGAAGAAGGATATATATATACCAGTTTAATGTGAATGATCAATGTTTGAAGTTGTACTTGGGAGATCTATAGGAAGAAAAGGTTATAGAGGATCTTGTACTTGAAGAAGTCTGAGTAGTTAAGTGAATTGTAGTGTGCCGGAATGTAAAATCAGGCACTACTTGGAAGGCAACCTAAGAAGTTGTAACGTAATAATTAGGATTATTAATTGACAAGGTAATGTGTTTACTCATGGATGCAGGAAATTGAGCTAAAAAGTGAAGGAAGAAATACGGAAGGTTATTTTGAAAAGTAGGAGTCCTCAGTGCCATACGACAAAAAGAATGAACCATACAAAAGTTGGATAGGACATGCCAATGGTCGTAGACTCAGGTATTTCACTGAATCTTAAAACAATTAGGCAAGTATAGTGGGACATGAGATATAATAGACTGTCCTAATCTAAGATGGAAAGTCATGTTCACCTTAAGCAGGGGTTGCTCAATAATTGTGAAAAATTTTCTAAGTATGCTAGGATGCTTTGTGGAACAAACCGTAATGTATTGGGATGGTACGTATTGAGCCTAGACCTTACCAAGTAAGTCAAAAATTTAACCTGACCCATTCCTTTTAAAAATTTGATCGACGATAACCCTTTTTAAAACAATTTAACCCATTTTCCCTTTTTTTTAAACAAAAATTACTTCCCCCTAAAGGACTATTAACCACCAAAAATCTATAATGTAAAAAAACCCTCAAATTTCTCAATTTTCATATGATAAAACCTCCCCTTATAGGGCATAATTCATCGTACACATACCGAGGTTCATGTTGACAAGTTTGGAAAAATATTTCCACTATTTTCACTTATCACAAAGAACCCAAATAATTACTCACCCGGATTCTCACTTAGTTTTCATAGTTAGTGTGTTTATATATTTGCAATTTATTTTAACGGGATTTTTGAAAGGTTTGAGTAGATTAGAAGGGCATACTTTTGGCAGATTGGGATAGTATTGAAATTTTTTCTTGTTGTTGCCCTATTACTTTGTGGGTATGTACGGAGAGTGGTTTAATCTGTTTATACACCACGTGGGGAAATTTTAGAGTTTATAATTTTTTTCTGATGTTATATTTTGTGTAGGTACCATGCACCCTCTGAGGCTGCGAGTATTATGACTTCAATTCACATCAAAAATGAAATTTCATTAATTTTGTCTGCCATACAAGCTAACTAGACCATTTCAATTTTAACCCTGCGTGCTGTCTGAGTAACCCAACAATGTTTTGTCTATGAATGCAAGAGTCGTTAATTACATTGTAAACCAGATTGAATTTTTGTATATGTATTGAAACTGGGGGTTATAATGCACAAAACCCTAGTGTATTGAGATATATGAATTGGTATATAACAAAGAATGTGTAAACTCAATATGAGATGGAATTGAAGCTTTACAACCTAAATATGTTGATTAAAATCAAAACCAAGTATGTAAATCGTCAAGTGAAGGGGGATGGATCATGGTATAGATTATACCACTATAGTACGTACTATACCATGTCCCGTGGTGATGCACTTAAGAAATAATTTTGGGACCCAAGGTGGTGTGAGCCTCAACACGACCTATACAACCACAAGATAGACCATAATTAGGTCCATACCTTAGAACTTGGTAAATTTCTTGAAACTAAAAAGTTAACAACTAGGGAGGAACGATACCTGGGACAGTCCGTACAATCACAGGACACACCATACAAAGCCCCGATCTGAGAAACTATGTCTTGTACAATATTTTAAATTTTGATTTTATTTTCATTTTTATTACTAAACTCTTCTGATTTTGGGTTGTTTAAACATGTAGTATGGTCAAACCACACACTAAGATGGCTAAGGGAAGAACCAATCTAACCAATTTTGAGTTGGAAGATAAGGGAGATAACTCATAGTTTTGTGGGAATGTAGAGGCATACCCAGTGTAAACCACTCCATATCCTATATGAAATACCAAGTCTAGAAGGCCTATTGTCGAGGGGTCTACTTGAGGTTTGTTCGACGAGCCCGACTTTGTTGCTCGGCTCGAGCAGGTCGATGATGTTGTAGAGGTTTTGTCCTAGTTTAAGGAGGTTTAAAAAGATGGTTTTGCTGAGGATCCTGAATAGCCTAAGGAAGTTGTAGATAAAGATGATGATAAGCAACTCAAAAGTAGGTTTGGATGGTTTTTCAGATGCAGAGGCTGACGTTGAGACTGTGGTTGATACAATATTTGCCGAGGGACCTAAGTACCATGGTTCCAAGGAACGTGATTCACTCTAGTCATACAAAGTTACTAACAGAAGTTAGTATAGTTGGGATGAAGAGATTTATAAGAGAGGACTGGAGAGGCTATGCAAGAAACTGAGGATGCCAATCATAGATAAGGATCGGGTGCATATTTAAAATTTTGAGTATGTGACTTATATTTATAGGATATATTAATAGTTAGGGTGGAATTTTGTGCCTGACTTGCTAGTTTATTATATGGGGACTATGATTCATGAGTTTTACGCAAACTATGCTGCGAACTTATATCATGCAGTTAGGGTAAAGTCACTCAGGAAGGGTAAAGGATATTCTTTGAATTCTTATATGGCTTCTAAGCCTAGGCCACATGTACCAGCCCATGCTCTACAAACCCTGTTTGAAGCTTTACATATGCCAAGGAACCCACTGCCACCATTATACCTAAGGGATGTCTATGCAGCGGACAAGAGGGTAGTTATGATTCTTGGGATAGATGATTCAGCCTACCTGTTAAAGGAAAATTGGAAATATAAGGAGAGAGGTATTTGGGAGTCAGTTAGACCTATAGGCAGCATAATGACAGATTATATGGCTAGGTCGAGAATGACTGAGTTGGGACCTCCTTGAGTTTTTTAGCGATCTAGCAAAATCCTTTACCTACTATTGTTATGCCTATGGTTGATACAACAGTGGTAACTAAGGTTACCACTGAGCCTATTATTGCAATAAGTGTTACCATGGTGCCATCTGTCACCACTAGTGTGATAAGGGGTAATCCTTTGGGGGACCCCACATTATTGGATACTCATCCTAGTTCCTAGAGTGTAACATATATATTCACATCCCCATGTTCTTTCAATTCTATGGGTTACAATTATGATGGTGCATCAGGGACTATGAAATGGATTTTTTTAAGGGTGGGGCATCCTTCCCACTTGCAGTTTTTTCTTGACGTTGTTCTTCTCCAGTAAGTATTATCTATCATATATTGAATTGACATGTTTAGGATGTTAATTTGTGTTTGTGTTTTCTTCTGTTTGATAGTGCATATAAGTATGGGGTCTAGTTTTGTAATTTGTAGCCTGTTCTGTTTTAATGGTTGAAAATGCACTTGTTTTGATATGTATGTGGATGTTGTGAAATTTTGAACCCCTAAAAGTTTTTGTTACTACTAGATATCTACCGACTGTAAAATTCCTCTTAGGATCTGCTTTTCACATTATTTGTATTATCTTGTCCATTGGAGCTTAAGTTAGGCTTGGTATTAACCATTGACAGTGCATATTGTGATTAGATGCCATTTTGAGTGCAAGGTTTTCATTCTTAGTCCCCTATGTGTGTATAAGAAAGAACTTTCCCCATTAGTTGCACCAATGTTGTAGGATAGCCATTTAGTAAGTGATCATAGACCATTTTTTTTATTTAGTCCATTAAAGCGTAAAAATACAAAACCAAATGGAAATTGTATCCCTTGTCCTTATTTTTAAACTATTAATCTTTCATAGCCACAATAACCTTACCGTTCTAGTTTAGAACTCCCTATTTTATCCCTAGTTCCTCCAAGGGCCAAAAACCTAAATTAAGGGTGGGTAGAATAAGAGTGGAAAAAAGCATAATAAAAAAAAGGTGGCTAGAAAAGGTAAAAAGAAAGATAGGTGTTATGAAAAGCTTTAAAAAAAGAGTTCAAATAGTGAAAATAATTATGAAAAAGAAAGAGATTATAAAAATGAGTAACAAAATGAAGAGCACCGCACTTATCATACTAAAAGGAGAAATAAAGAGAAAAAGGAATACAAAAAAAAATAAATAGTTGGAGGAAATAGCATAGTTCCAAAAGATGGTTAGTCACTTTTTCATATATATGTTGAAGATTTTAGAAGACAAGTGCTGAGAATAAAGGTTGGTACAGATCATTCCATTCCAAGATAGTTCGTACCAGGTTGCTAAGACCTTGAAGAAGAGGGAAGGAGAATTTCTAAGTGTTGAAGCGAGAAATTAATCTGTAGATTTTTCGTTTACATAATAAGGATAGATCATTAGCACCGACACCTATAGAGTTATGAAGTTATGGTGAACAAAATCCTAGTACCCTCATTATATTTGTTCACTACAGAAATATTATAAATAGTTACTTTTAAATATTAAATATTTAAATTAAAACCCCATTTACTACCTGTAATGTTTTACTTTCGAAATTAGTACAATAAGAAAACATGCTAGTAGATGGTATTTCACGACATTCCCTGTGGGATTGACCCTAACCCTAGGTTAGGTTATATGTCTGATAGTGACCGCTTTATGCTTTGTATAGAGGTGTAGTTTTGTGACATCACTTATCTCCAAGTGGTAAGGAATTACACTTAGTGTTCGAGTGAAAATAGTTCACCTCAGTTTGATCGACAGGGTTGTCACTATTTTAGTTGTTGGCTCTCCTTTGGGGTTGTTAGAATTAGCTTAGGTAGCTCTATCCACTCCTAACATGTTATCTTCTCTTGAAATATTGATTTAGCTGTTGAGGTTGTTTTTGTGAGTAGGTCCGGTGGTGTATGGTTTTGGTTGTTATGGCTCAGGGTCAGGGTGCTCAGTTCATTTGGTGATTAGAAGCCTTGTTACAGACTTTGAGCAGATTTTCGAGTATCTGGAGCAGTTGAGAGCCTTACAAAAAAATTTTAGCGAAGTGAATGTTGCATAGATATTCAGGTTGTACTACTTGAATAGGTTTCAGTGAGTGTTGTAGATATTTGTAGTATGGTGTTGGTGTGGAGAGACTAGGACGTGAACATTAGGTTTGCTCAGTATATATGAGAATAGTTTTGGATTTGATAACTTATATACTAATTCAATTCTTTAGCCTTTGTTAGGGTAGTTTTTTAGTTTCATCTCCTAGCAGCTGGCAATATTTTCATTTGTGAGATTTGAGGTGTTCTACGGGTTGGTTATTCGGCTTGAATTTTTATTTTGTTTTAGAGAGATCTTGATATACACAGGGTGGTATGCTAAGGGAATTTGGTCATCAATTGTTTTGAGGTTAACTTTTTTGTATCATCTTTTGGATCCTAAAGTTTTCATGGATATCAATACAGGTTTTTCAGGATTTGGTCTTCCTATTAGGGGTCTTCTTCTACCTTTCTCCTTACTTTGTTCTAATTTTTAGGGATGAATGTCCTGTTTTAGAATTTGTTCTGATTTTTAGGTTTTTCCGGGTTTGGTCTCCCTATTAGGGGTCTTGTTCAACCTTTCTCCTTACTTTGTTCTGATATTTAGGGATGAATGTCCTTTTTAGTAGTGGATATAATACTAATCATTATGGCTAGTTCTATATTTTATATGGTTATGTAATGACCCTCAAGGTTATTTATGTTAAATACTTGATGTTTCACATTCTAGATCAGTTTAGTAGTTTCCCCAAGTCATTAATGACTTGTTGGGACTGATATTTTGCATCCCTGGTGGCTTAGTTGAGAAATATCTCAAATTGGCTTTTTTAGAGCCTAAAACTAAGCACTCATTGACCAAAGTCATCTTTCCTTTTAGACAAGCTCAGAATTAAATTTCGATAATTTCGTTATCTCTAGAATGCCAAAAAAAGTCAGGATTAACCTTAAGTTTGTGTTTTAGAGTTTTTGTTTGCAATTTATGCTAATTTATGGATTTTAGCTAAGTTTATGGCCTAAATTGGAGCTTGAGTGGTATTTTGGTGTTCGGAGTGTCAGATGGGAATTATGACACTTTCATCAGCTCCAGAATGATGATTTTAGGCTATTTGAGGTGTTGTTTTGTTTACTAGACTTGTCGTTGCATTTTCAAGGTGTTGGTGGAAATTTCACTAATTTAAGTTTAGGTATTGACTTGGTCAACATTTATCCAAAACAAATTTGTATTTCAATTTCATCTGTATTGTTGAGATCGAAATGTCATTTTGGGTGTGCGTGTATAGTTTGTTTGCGTAAATCATATTGAAGCGGATTACACACACTAGAAGGGGGGTTGAATAGTGGGTGTCGTATTTTGAAACGTTTTGCAGAATGAAAGAAGGCAATGAAAAAGGAAATAAAGAACATAAGGGACTTATAGTGGTTCGGCCATGCCTACCT
>JBDJHY010956648.1:0-14574 GCA_039654485.1 Withania somnifera
AGGATTTGGAATATGGAACTTGGAACCCAAAAAAAGTCGACCCCTTGGCATACAGTTACAGCATTATTCAATATAAATAGAAAACTTTAGACTTAGGAAGTACTTCATTCATTTTAAGAAAAAGAGTTATTAGAACATAATACACAATCCTAAAAGGATATCATAGTCATACTATACATCTTTCCAAAAGCCTCTGAATTAAGAACCATCTATGTCGGGACAAGGTCCTTGACTAGCCCAAAACAAAAATAAAAAGGAATAAGGAAACTTCTAATACTGTTGGATCCCCCAGAGTGTGAAAGACTCACCACTACAAATACTTGTGGTTGTAAATTCTTTAGCCACGACCCTAGGAACGACCACCTGTATCTACATTACATGAAAATATAGGCAATAAAAATATACAGTCAGTACATGAAAGGTACCGAGTATGTAGGCATATAGTAAAAATACATGCAAACATAACCAAAATAAACATTGATAAAATCATCATAAGTAAGAAGTTGTGACTTGTGATCATAGTGAAAACATAAAGTAATAGTTTCCAAAGACAACCTATGAGGCATGTAATTTTGAAATCCTTTGTAGATTAGTAGATGCAAGTTATATCATAAAGAGGAACATATAACTTAACTTCTTTTAGTGGAAACATGGGTGGGAGTTTCTCTTAATCCACATATAACCATGCAAGCTACATGGAGTTTGGTATGCTTCCCCTAAACCAACAAAGAGGTGTGATAATCGATTAAAGTTAACAACAAATATACACTAGGATCCTTACATTTATCCTCGGCGATTTCAGGCACATAAATACCTACGCTGGCAAATAGTTACGAAACTTGGGTTTTATAAACCTGTATTATCTCGGTACTCAATAATCCTCCCAATATATATATATATACATAACTCACTTTAAAATTCATCATTTGGAACATCTTGTCCTTATCATTTTTAAATCATATCTTGAGCCCCTTATTGAAACATAAAAACTTTACATCATTGTGACATCAAATGTCCTTTACCTATACTTAAAAGATGGACTTATATGTGTAATGACCCTCTCGGTCATTTATGATAAACATGTGTTGTTTTGTATTTTAGAGCATTTCTGTAGTTGCGTCAAGTCATTTATGACTTGCTAGGATTGGTAGTTCAGTTCCCTGATGGCTCGATTAAGAAATATCTCAAATTCCTTCTTTTATAGCCTAAAACTAAGTACTTGTTGACCATAGTTAACCTTTCTTTAAGACGAGCTCAGAATTAAACTCTAATAGTTCTGTTAGCTCCGTAATTCCAAAAAAATTCAAGATTGATCATTTGTGATTTTAGTTAAGTTGAAGGCATAAGTTGGAGCGAGAACGGTACTCTGGTGTCTGAAGTGTCGGATCAAAATTTTGATGCTTCCATCTACTTTGAAATGATGATTTTAGGATAGTGGAGGTGTTAGCTCGTTCTCAAACTTATCGTTGCATTTTCAAGGTGTTGGTGGAAATTTCATGAAGTTTAGCCTAGGTTTTGATTTGGTCAACATTTTGCTGAAACGACCTTGGATTCAGATTTTGACTGCTCCATTGAGTCCAAAATTTCGTTTAGGTTATGCGTATATAGTTTTTTTTCATAAATTGGACTCTGAATGCATTTCAAGTAGTGATTCAGAGTAAATTCTTCTCTTTGGTTTTGCTGTCAAAACCTATAATTGGTACAGGTGAATTTCCTCTACGCGATTGCGAGCTTCTTTATTGCTATCACGATGACTGTGTATTTTATTCTATGCGATCACAATTCAGGTCCACGCGATCGCGAAGTTGTCCAGATCATTCATTAAATGTGATCCCGTTTCATCTTTACACGATCTCATAGTGCTATGCTATTATACTCATCACGATTACGATGAACAAAATAATTATGTTGCACGATCCAAACCTTTCTTCAATCAATCATGATGACTAATTCCCTGGCGGTATAAATAATCCCTGTACAATATTTCTGTTCATAATACAGAAAACCCTTTTCATTTTCCCCAAGTTTTTGTGCAAAAAATCATCCAGCAAGTCCATCTTGGGTTGAGAAAAGTCACAATTCCTTCCCATCAATTTCTATGCGATTTAGATAAGTTTCTTCGTAGTTTTAATTCTTGGAACTCTTATTTTCATCAATTAACGGACCCATTGGTGAGGTTGATGAACTCATGTCATAATCCGTATATTATTGCATAAAATCTTCATTCCTTAAGTATATATTCTTCTTGTATTGTCAACTCATCAAATTCCAATGTTTAATCCTATAAAGATTGCATCTTTGACTTTGTTATAGTCAAATCTATTGGGGATGTTTGGAGCCCTTCCCGTACTTGAATTGTACTCAATTTTAGAGCATGGGTTCCTCGTAAAATTGGGAACCCCTTGGAAATATTTATTTTTAATTTCAACGAGCGAGCCCCGTAGGCCTAATTTAGGACCAGCCTGAAATTTAATGTAATTTATACTATTAGACTCATATTGACATATGGAATATTTTTACGCAAGTTTATAGCAATCAGAGATTATTTCATATCAGTCGAAGTAATATTCGTGAGCTTGCAGCACTTTATCGTCAGGCGATAGGTATACTCCATGGGGCTATCTTTGGGCTTATAGCTTTTATAATTGTACTAATAGAATTTGTGGGTTGGTTAGCTAGGTTGTTGTAGTTACCTTATAGTACAGCCGCTGGCACTTGAGTCCATCGTCGTACGATAGTGAGTACAACTTTTTGACACTTATCACATTTGATGGTTATGGAGGCATTGATGATACATGTTCATTGAGGATATTGGTGATGCTATTACATTGAGGCATTGTACGCCATGACTTGACAAGTATCGCTTGATGATATTATTGACATGAGGCACAAGATGCCAGACTATGAAACCCTTGAGGCTTGTGATTTGGGATATGAGGTTATGATGACGTTAGAGATTGTTCATGGTGAAATACCTCCATGGAACTTGGCTCTAGACTGCAGTGACACGAAGAGGGGGTACAGGATGAAGGAGAGATATATGAGGAATATTTTGGCTTATCTTCCATGGATTCTTCCTGCTGGACCTACAGGTACTGGATGAGAAATGTACATATGACTGGTTACTTTATGGTGTGTATCTACTTTTTTGCACTAGTTTTCTTTAGTGTACCCCTGCTAGTATATGGATGCCTATGGGTGAGCGTGTTTTTTTATGTACGCTGTGTTTCATTTGCGGGACTTGACAATGTTTATATGCATTACTTCAGTATTATTATTTCTTCTCAGTTGTTATTAATTTTTACTTGATACTTCATGTTATGTGGGATATTGTGCGTTATATTGTGTTATTCATTGACTCATCTCTTACTTGAGGTTACTGGTATACCATCCATGTTCTTCTCCGATCTTCTTTGACTCTGATTATTTTGTTTTATTCACATAGACTGTTGCACGGGAACTGGGTATGTTTTCCTTCATTGCCTAAATTCCTATTGTGATTAGCTAGCGATATATGTTCTACTTGTAGCTTGACTCTTACTTGAGTATCTAGCTTCCATGATGTACTATTTTCTTCTAAGACCATATTTATTGTCTTCCATTATTAATTACGTTTATTATATTATATTCCCAGTGGGCCCTCAAAGCCTACTAGGTATGGGTTGCTTCGACAAATTGTACTCATACTACACATGCACATGTGCAGATCTAAGTACAGGTGCTCAACCTTGAATACAGATTGTTGTTCGTGCAGACTCCATTGGCTTTCAGAGATTCAGGGTGAGCTTTGCATCCAACTTTTTCTGCTTCTCTTAAGTATTTCTTTTAGTATCCATGTATTTTTGGAGATACAGTTGTATTAGACTTTTTATTTCTTGTTCTATACTTGTGGTTTTGTATTACATTGATACCAGGTTTTGGGCATTAGTTTTTATTCTTTATAATTCTGCTCTATTTTTTATTATTTATTAAATATTTGCTTTTTGCATTTGATCTAGTAGTCTTCAGCTTCGACTTTGGACTACGGGGTTAGTTATCCTATAAGTGGTATAATAGGTGCCTTCATGATTTGATAAATTGGGTTGTGACTAATTGTTATCAGAGCCTAGGTTCGTTAGTGTCCATGTACAAAACCAATGTCTAGTAGAGTCTTGCAGATCGACACTAAGACATCCATTGCTTATCTTTGGGAGGCTATGCTAACATTTAGGAAAATAACTCTTTCTTTTAATCCCTATATCGTCGGTACATCCTTGATGGTTTCTTGAAAAATTCTAACTCGTTATTATCACTCTTTTGTAGAGGCCTCGTAAACATTCATCGATAGCCAGAAAGACAGCCATAGCATCTGTATAAGTGCCTACTCTCGCTACTACTTCTGAGGTTCCATTAGTGCCTGCAATACCTGTTAAAAAACTAATGGCAGCGCCTTCTCCTGACATTTATAACATGTTGTGGTAGCTACTTAGGGCATATGGTGGCCCTCTTACTGAGGGGACACAACCAACTATTTTGGCACCACAACTTATAGCAACAGTTCCTATAGTGCAGCCCGTTCCACTTATTGTTTCGACAAACATCTTAACACCTGCTCAGGTCCTTCTAGTGTAAGTCATTGCTCCTGTTATTGAGCAGCAACTAGCTATGGAAGACCCAGAGAAATAGCTCCTGACTAGATTTTTGAGGTTGGATCCCCCTAGATTCATTGGAATTCCAGGGGAGGATGCCTATGAGTTTAATGTCAAGTGTGAAGATAAGTTTGAAAATATGGGGGTATTGAAGACCCACTGTGTAGCCTTTACCACATATCAGATTTGTGGTGTAGCTAACAAGTGGTGGAGAGCTTTCGTGGTTTACAGACTAACAGGTTTGCCCTAGCCGACTTGGGTTGGGTTCTATGAGGTCTTCATGAGGGAATTTGTATCCAGGGCTGAATGAAAGCACATGATAAAGGAGTTCATAAAGATTGAACAGGGTTTGATAAGTTTGGTTAAGCAGGAGGCTCAGTTTCATCAGCCTTTAGTGTATGGCATAGAGATCATGCCTATGAAGGAAGAATGAGTCCGCAGATTCGCATATGGTTTGAGCGACAGGCTTCGCGAGGTGGTAGCATTTCTAGTATCTGATGGTCGTCCATTTTAGGTTGTGGTTGATCACATAAAATCTATGGAATCCCTCTATCGTGAATTGTGTCAGCTTAAAGAGAACAGGCAAAGACATTAGGAAGGTTATAATGGGTCTCATTCTAGGGGCCTTGGTCAGTTTCATCAGGCACAGGGCCAGTCTAGCAGGCTGGTGCAAGCATCATTGCAGGTTTCATCTCCATCTCCTGTATAGTATTCATGAGGTGTTTGATTGTCATAGCAGGGTAGTCAGATAGGTTCTGTAGAGGGTCTCGATAGAGTAGGCCATCTGGGCCTTGTTTTGAGTGTGTCCTTATGGGCCATTATGCTAGAGCTTTTCCTTAAAGGAGCATTATTTAGGCTACTCCCTAGTCTACACAGCCATTGAGATGAGTGTCTCTGTCGGCTAAAGGTGGTGCACAGGGTGGTTATAGAGGTGGTGGCCAGCGTGGTAGGGGCGGTGGTCATGGTAGTGGTCATCATGGTGGTGATTGCCAATTATATGCTATTCCTACTCGACTTGAGGTTGTGGCTTTAGATTCTATGATTATAGGTTTGATTTCTATGTGTTCTATACTTGTGTTAGCCTTATTTGACCCTGGGTCTACTTACTCGTATATGTTGTCCTATTTTGCACCTAGTTTAAGGGTGCCCAGTGATATGTTACCTATATCTATGCGTGTTTCTACCCCTGTAGGGGATTCTTTAGCAGTGGATTGGGTGATCCGATCGTGTATGATTTCTGTTAGTGGATAGGACACTTGGGCTGACTTAATAATTTTAGATATGGATGACTTTGATATTATTTTGGGTATGGATTGGTTGTTCACTCACCATGCGGTTTTGGATTGTTATGCCAAGACCATTACCCTAGAAGTACCTGCTTCATCTCTGGTTTTGTGGCAGGGTTCTAATAGCCCCGTACCGATTGGGTTTATTTATTTCCTTCAAGCTAGGGAGAGGGTGTTTAGCATATGTTTATGATATTCAAGCTGATACTCCTGCTCCTGAGTTTGTTCTTATTGTTTCTGAGTTCCTTGATGTATTTTTGACTGATCTACCATGCCTACCACCAGAACAAGATATTGACTTTGTTATTGACTTAGAGCTGAGAACTAAGCCCACTTCTTCTGCTCCATATCATATGGATCCTGCAGAGTTGAGAGAGCTAAAGGTTCATCTTTAAGATTTATTAGACAAAGGTTTTGTTCATTCCAGTGTGTCACCTTAGGGTGCTCTAGTTCTATTTTTAAAGAAGGATGGTACTATAAGAATGTATATTGATTATCTGCAGTTGAATAAAGTCATATTGAAAAACATATATCCTATGCCGAGAATTGATAACTTGTTTGATCAGCTTCAGGGAGAAGCAGTGTTCTCTAAAATTGACTTGAGATCCAGTTACCAGTAGTTGTAGATTCGGACAGAGGATATACCTAATACCTCATTTAGGACCCATTATGGTCACTAGGAATTTATGGTTATGTCCTTTGGTCTGACTAATGCTCCAGCAAATTTTATAGGCTTGATGCATAGGGTACTTAAGCCCTATCTGGACTCATTTGTGATTGTGTTTATTGATGATATCTTAGTGTATTCGCGGAGAAAGTTCGATCATGAGCAATATTTGAGGTTAATTATCCAAACATTGAGAGAACACAGGCTTTATTTCAAGTTCTCAAAGTGTGAGTTTTGGTTGGAGTCCATTGCATTTTTGTGACATGTAGTGTCTAAGGCTAGAATTAAAGTTAATCCAGCAGAGAATTAGGTGGTGCGTGATTGGCCGAGGCCAACATATGTTTTAGAGATTTAAAGGTTTATCTATTTAGTTAGATATTATCAGCATTCTGTTGAAGGTTTCTCGTCTATTGCGGTGCCTTTGACTAAATTTACTAGGAAGGATGTTGCCTTTCAGTGGTTTGAAGTTTGTGAATTGAGTTTTTCAAAGCTCACAGACTTGTTGACTTAAGCAACAGTATTGACCTTGCCAGTGGAGGGTTAGGGATTCTCCATGTATTATGATTCTTTTAGTGTTCATTTAGGGTTTGTTATGATACAGCAGGGTAAAGTGATTGCATATGCATCAAGGCAGATGAAGGTCCATGATCGTAACTACCCTACTCATGACTTGGAGTTGGCGGCGGTAGTATTTGCACTTAAGATCCGAAGACATTATTTCTATAGAGTCTAGTGTGAGATCTTTACTGACCATTGTAGACTTCAGTACATTATGAGTCATAGAGAGTTAAATTCTAGGAAGCGAAGGTTGATTGAGCTACTAAAATACTATGAGATTTCCATTTTCTATTATCCGGGAAAGGAAAATATAGTGGCAGATTCCTTGAGCCAGAAGGCAGTCAATATGGAAAGTCTAGCATCCTTGTCAGTTTCAGAGAGGCCATTGGAAGTGAAGGTTCAGTCGTTGACTAGTCAGTTGGTTAGGCTTGATGTATCAAATCCCAGATGAGTGTTAGCATATATTGAGGCCAGATCTTCCTTGATAGATCAGATTCAACAGCGTCAGTTCGAGGATAAGCATTTGGTTGCTCTTCGTATTCAGGTATTAGTTGATGAGGCCAGCAGGGCTTCTATTAGTTTAAATGGTATGCTTTGGTTTGATGGTTGCATTTGTCTACCACATGTTGGTGATTTGGTGCAATTAATCTTGCATGAGGCTTATAGCTATAGGTATTCGATTCATCCTGGTGTAGCCAAGATGTATCGTGATTTGTGATAGTTGTATTAGTGGAGTGGAATGAAAAGGGATATTGTAGAATATGTGTCTAAGTGTTTAAATTGTTAGCAAATTAGGTATGAGCATCGGCGAACAAGTGGTTTGATGCAGAGACTCCTTATTTAGGCTTGGAAGTGGGAGCGGGTGACTATGGACTTTGTTTCTAGGTTGCTGCAGACTAGCAGAGGTTTTGACACTGTTTAGGTCATTGTTGATAGGCTGACCAAGTCATCCCATTTCATTCCTACTTACTCCTCCTATAATGCTGAGTGTTTGGCACAAATCTACCTTCGCAAGGTGGTTAAATTGCATGGTGTTATAGTGTCTATCATTTTTGATAGAGGGGTGCAATTTACTTTGTAGTATTAGAGGTCTGTTCAGCGGGACTTAGGTATTGAGGTTCATTTGAGCACGACATTTCACCTGTAGACCGACGGTCAGTCTGAACGGACTATTTATGTGTTGGAGGATATATTGAGGTCTTGTGTGATAGACTTTGGTGGTGCTTTGGATCAACACCTACCATTGGTAGACTTTGCTTATAATTATAGCTATCACTCCATCATTGAGATGGCTCTATTTGAGGCATTGTATGGTACGCGGTGTAGGTCGCCTATTGGTTGGTTTGATGGTTTTGAGGCTAGAGTCCAGTCTTCAGATTTGTTGTGTGATTCACTTAATCAGGTTTGGTTGATTCAGGATAGATTGAGGGCAGCGTAGAGTAGCTATAAGAGCTACGCTGATCATATGCTTCGTGCCTTAGAGTTTGAAGTTGGTGATAGAGTGTTTTTACGGGTATCTCCTATGCACGGTGTGATAAGGTTTTGCAGGCGGGTCAAGCTTACTCCAGGGTATATTGAGTGTTATGTGATCTTGGAGAGAGTTGGTGTTGTTTCCTACTGGTTTTCCTTACCTCCTATGCTTTTAGCTATTCATCCGATATTACATATTTTGATGTTGTAGCGGTATATTCCCGATGAGTCTCATGTCATTCGAGAGGATTCAGTGCAACTAGATGTATATGTGTCCTTTGTTGACGAGCCTATGAAAGTTTTTGGTAAGGATGTTAGAAAGTTGAGGTCTAGGGAGATTCCAGTAGTTAGGGTACAGTGGAGGCACCATTCGGTCGAGGAAGCGACTTGAGAGATTGAGAGTGAGATGCAGAAGCAGTATCCATAGCTGTTTGAGACATCAGGTACTTTCTCTTTCCATTTATTTCATCCTTTTACTTGACTTTTGGGGACGAAAGTCCTTTTAGTAGTGGATGTTGTAATGACCTTCTCAATCATTTATGATAAATCTGAGATGTTTTGCATTTTAGAGTATTTTAGTAGGTGCCCCAAGTCATTTATGACTTGCTGGGACCAGTAGTTCGATTCCCTGGCAGCTCGATTGAGAAATATCTCAAATCTCTTGTTTTAGAGCTTAAAACTAAGTACCCATTGACCAAAGCCAATTTCCTTCAAAATAAGCTTGAAATTAAATTCTGACAGTTTTATTAGCATTGGAATGCCGAATAAAGTCAAGATTGACCTAAGTTTGTGTTTTAGAGTGTTCGTTTTGACTATGTCATTGAGTCCGGAATGTCATTTCGGGTATGCGTATATAGATTGTTTGTATGGAATCCTAACACATTTCGAGTAGTGATTTAAAGTAAATTCTTCTCTTTGCTTTTTTTGTCAAAACCTACAACTGGTGCAGCTGAATTTCCTCTATGCGATCGTGAGCTTTTTTTTCGCGATCGCGATGACTGTGTAATTTACTCTACACAATCGCAGTCCAGGTCAAGGCGATCGTAAAGTGATCCAAGTCATTTCTTAAACGCGATCACGTTTCATCTTCACGCAATTATGTAGTGTTATAGTTTTATACCCATCGCGTTGAGTTCTTCCGCTATCATGATGAACAAAATGATCATGTTGTTGATCGCGACCTTTCTTCATGTGATCACGATGAGTAATCACTAGCAGTATAAATAATCCCTGCACAACATTTCTGTACATAATACAACAAACCCTTTTCGTTTCCCCCTAGTTTTTGTGTAAAAAATCATCCAACAAGTCCATCTTGGGTTGAGAAAACTCACAATTCCTTCCCTTTCTATTTCTATGCAATTTGGGTAAGTTTCTTCTTCATTTTAATTCTTGGAATTCTTATTTTCCTCCATTCATGGCCCGAATTGGTGAAGTTGATGAACACGTCATATTCCATATATTATTGCGTAATTCTTTGTTCCTTGAGTATTTTTTCTTCCAATATCATTAATTCATCGAATTCCAATGTTTAATCCTATATAGATTGCATCTTTCACCCCGTTATAGTCAAATCTATCTGGGATGTTTGGAGCCCTTCCCGCACACAAATTGTGCTCCATTTTGGAGCATGGGTTCCTGGTAACATTTGGAACCCCTTGACAACATTTACTTTCAGTTTTGACGAGCTGGCCCTGTAGGCCCAGTTCAGAACTTAACTGAATTTATACCGTTAGACTCTTATTGACATATGGAATACTTTTACTCAAGTTTCATGGCAATCAGAGATCATTTCATATCGTTCGATGTAATATTCGTAAGCTTGCAGTGCTTTATCGTTCGACGACAGGTAGGCTCCGTGGGGCTATCTCGGGGCATATAGCTTTAATAATTATAGATACCTGTGTAGGTCATTGATAGTTGTTATTACAAGATCATATATACATTTACTTACGAAGAGGTTGGTCCATTGCTCCGATGAGAGTGCATTAGTGCTAAGCCAGTATCACCACATGATTAATGAGCCGTAGAGGCTAGAGATCGATTTTAGTAATAATGATGAATAATGATATAAATCAATAATTTAGAATATTCAAATAATAATAATATAAGTAATAACCTTTCAACTATTTTAGACTCGATATTTTATCGAGCATCCGATAATACTATTTTACTTGTTTTAGCCCAAGATTTACATCCTGGCACTAGGAAATATCACTTGGTTAATTAATGGAGGGACATGAGACCGACTTCCATCGCCATATGGCAGTGAGTCAACTTTCTAACACTTACCACAATTAATGGTTATGGAGACATTGATGATATATGTTCATTGAGGATATTGGTGATGCTATTACATTGAGGCATTCTATGCCGTGACTTTTCGAGTATCGCTTGATGATATTATAGACATGAGGCATAGGATGATAGACTATAAGACCCTTGAGGCTCTGTGATTTGGGATGTGAGGCTATGATGATGTTAGAGATCATATGTGGTGACATACCTCCATGGACCTCACTTCTAGGCTGCAGTGACTCCAGGGGGGGGGTATAGGACTGAGGAGAGATATACCGGGAATATTTAGAATAGCCTTCCATGGATTCTACTTGCTGGACCTACAAGTACCGGAGGAGAAATATATGCAGGACTGGTTACTTCATGGTGTGTATTTACTTTTCTGCACTTGTTTTCTTCAGGGTACCGCTGGTAGTATATGGAGGCCTGCGGGTGAGCATGTTTTCTGTGTACGTTGAGCTTTTTATGGGGGACTTGATAATGTTTATATGCATTACTTGAGTATTATTATTACTTCTCAATTGTTATTATTGTTTACTTGATACTTCATGTTATGTGGGATATTGTGCATTATATTGTTATTCATTAATTCATCCCATACTTGACGTTATGGTATACCGTCCATGTTCTCGTTCTGTCTTCTTTGACTCTAATTATTGTTGTTATTATTCATATAAGCTGTTACATGAAATTCGAGTATATTTTTCTTCATTGTTGTAATTCCTGTTATGTGATTAGCTAGCAATATATGTTCTACTTGTTGCTTGACTCTTACTTGAGTAGCTAGTTTCCATGATGTACTATTTGCTTCCGTGACCATATTTATTGTCTTCTTTTTTATTATTATGTTCCTAATGGGCCCTTGAAGCCTACTGTGCACGGGTTTCTTTGGCATCTTGTACTCATACTACACTTGTGCATGTGTAAATCCTAGTACAGGGGCTCAACCTTGATTACAGATCGTTGTTCATGCAAACTCCATTGGCTTTCAGAGATTTAGGGTGATCTTGGCATCCGACTTTTCCTAATTCTCTTCTGTATTTCTTTTGGTCTCCATGTATTTTTGAAGATACAGTTGTATTAGACTTTTGATTTCTTGTTCTGTACTTAGTGGTTTTGTATTACATTGATACCGAGTTTTGGGAATTATTTTTTATTCTTTATACTTCCGCTCTATTTTTCTATTATTTATTAAACTTGTTCTTTTCGTAATTGATATAGTAGTCCTCCTCTTTTGTTTCAATTTGGTTCTCCTACTGGTGGTATAGTTGGTGCCCTCATGATCTGAGAAATCGGATCGTGACAATATGAAATCATGATTTCATAACATACGTATATCGTGGAAAATATAGCTTTTGTTCATGACATTGCATTTGAATTCTATTATGATTGTGGAAACATAAGACTCTAAACCATGAGTAGAAAATACAATTTATCATGATATTATGCATAAAACCATGTAATTCGTATTTGGTTAAACATGAATGATTTGTTAAAACTTGTGGCACATAAACTCTATACGAATCATGACATATGAAAGACCTCAGAATCATAAAGAACTAAGCATAACATAATAAACATGGAATTTGTTTTCTTGAACCTTAACTTGAGCTTAACCATGAATTTCTTAAAAACTTATGAGGTTTTGGACATGAGAACGGAATAGAGTTCCCATTGAAGTCCTAAAAACTTGGTATTGAAGCATTTACTAAGGTTTTTTGAGAAAAACCATTTTAATGTTATACTTGAGAGTGGAGACTATAGTTTGGGCCTGAGAGAGTTTTCTACGCTTCGATTATGATAGTTTTGAAATTGTAGAGTGTCGATTAGGGGTTATAGGGTTGAGTTCCTAATAGCAATCGTCCATGAGGAGTAAAAAAGACTTAGTATAGGACATAGTTGGATGGAGAAATTACCCCATACCCTCCTTTAAATTAAATACAATAAATCCAAACTTGGGCTAGCCCTGCGTGTCGCACAACTAATTGTAATACAATTAGTTGTGCGCCTCCCTACCTAGTGCACAACAAAACTAGTGGCCCAACATCATCCCTGCGCGCCGCACAACTAATTGTGTTACAGTTAGCTGTAAGCTGCTCTAGGGTCTCATGATGTGGAATTTTCTTTGATTGGTCACATATCTATGCCCTGCATTCATTTCACAACATCTATATATCCCGTAGATCCATCCTCATGCCCTTATGAACTAGGAAACATGCAAGGGAGTGGTAGAATCCTTCGTTTAACAAGATACGATGCTAACTACCCATATTTTGGGATGAGAATATTGGCTCGAATTTGTGGGGTTTTATAAAAATAATGATTCAGTGAGAAGAAAAGAAGGTATAAAATAGAATACAACTAATAAACCTCCCAAAACTTGGAGTCCCAGTTTATAAACCACTAAATTGATAAATTCAAGTCGGATACCATGTCTCCAACTCTCAACAAAATAGAAGAAAATACATACGATAATAAAATTCCACAGTGCATGTTGGACTACAAGCAACTACCTCTAGAACTCTCTATAATCTACCTCGGACTGTGATTTGGGATAAGACAAATCAGGCTATTATAAGCTCAGATCCTACACAAGTGTAGAAAAGAAAGGGAATGAATTCCAAAACACAATAATGAGTACTCAACAAGCATCGCTGACTGGCCCTAAAACAAAGCGGTTCCTTACAACTTTACCACAATCCTCCTATGATACCAAGCTGCAAAAAATGTCATAGCTAGCAATTAATAAGACAAATTTAGGGCATGGGAATAACAATAACCTAATTATTCAGAAAAAAAGGTAGTAATATTTTAAAATCGAATAATAAAATTCTACACAAAGTTCCGTGAACTATCATCACAATAAAGTATCATCATCTCCTCATTAGGCATCTTATAAATAATAACAAAATCAACAAAACATCTATAACTCACCCTTTTCCTATCCCAATATAGGCCTCCCCAGTCAAGTCAACTTACAACTCATGGGAATTTCCTACTAGTTATATAATAGGCTCATAAAGAGAGCCTATCATCACTCATCTCAATCCCCAATTCATGATTCTGCCCACAGTTGGAAGGATGCATCCTACTCAACTAAATAATAGATTTTTGGTCATAATTCTAAAAGGATTGGGCTAGGTTAAAGGGACTCTACTCAGTCTACATCCATGTCAGCCATTAACGCGCAAGTTCATCCGTGATTGGAAAGGTACATCCAACGTAGCTAAGAAATGGACTTGCGAGATAGATATGAAATAACTAGATCTCCATCAATACCGTAACTTGTAACCAATATGTGACCATCTCATAACCAATGCATAAATATCCAATATAACCTACTCATACCATTCTCTAGCAGTCCACTCAGTCCTCGAGATACAAGTCCACCTGCGATAGGAAGGTTGCATCCAAAATTGTTGCAAAATAGACTTGTGGGAAGGATTATAAATGGGTAAGACAAGGTACAAGAATCATCTAATAAACTAATACATTAGCATGAAATAGACATCACCAGTGTATCCGAGTGCATGTAATCCTTCCCGAGTTAATCCATGACTCATGAAGTTAATCCATGACTCATGAAAAAAAAATTCCACTCACTATCTACTAACTCGAGAAAGAGTCATTTACACACATATATGTTCTTAACACAAAAGTTTACTCG
>JBDJHY010956756.1:0-13447 GCA_039654485.1 Withania somnifera
TATTCTTTGATTTGTAGGAGTTCCATTAACATCAAATTTTCGACTTAATGGTTTAGTCATCAATCAAAATATAAAGGGACGATTTTAGTGAACCAACCTTGGTCCAACAAATGGAACTCCTGATAGTCAACTAAGCCTTTGATACTACTACCTACAAATAGTTTATATACAGCAACTCAGCAACAAATTATATAAAAGAGTAGAAATATCAGTCATAACACCAACACAACAAGTACAACACACAAGGATAGAGTATCTAGAAATCCCTAATGAAGCAGTAGTAAGGAATTATCAATAAAGTAGGCACCAATCAGTTACAGTCATGCCATTTTTTACTAATATAATTAGTCACCGATCATTTATATAGTCATGACATTTTAATAATATAATTAGGCATTGTTCAATGATACAATCATCTCATTTGAATAATATAGTTAGGCATCGGTCAATTACACAATCATATCCTTTTTAATAATATAATTAGGCACCGATCAATTACATAGTCATGCCCTTTTCGATAATATAATTAGGCACCTGCCAGTTACATAGTCATGCTATCACATAAATCAAATTCCGTATTTGAATAATTTTCAGTGAGCAATTAGCACATATATAAATCATGGGAAACTCACAAATTTAAGTTTTAATTCAACTATCAAAGTCTCTCATTCCCTTATCCCAATACTTTCACCAACAAGTATATAATTGAATCCCAGTTCTTACTCAAAAAATTATTTCTCACTACATGATTTAATTCAAATAATTCACAATATAATCAAGTACCTCTTAACTGTGTCAAGTTAGCCTCGATGGGCTTTATAATCTCTCTCTTTTCTTATCATGGTATCAATAATTCATCAAGGGTAGTTTCAACAAGTGTATAATTAGGGCCCCACTCCTTCACTATAATATCATTTCTGATTATGTTAGCCAATTTCAGGCAATTTGTATTCTTAATCAAGTGTATAATTCCACAATTTATTGACATCATTTTAGCCCCTAAACGGCATCACATTTACGTTTTTAGAAGTCTTTACAAGTCGTTACGGGCAATATCTATACTAATCCAGCCCAACACAATCAAATCATTTCAGGACATCAATAATATAGAAATCACACTATGCCTCAAACCATGACGAGTAATCCCAAATAAACATCAATTATCATCAACTGAGAACATATACAGGTTCAAGTACTACCATAGAGAATAAAATCACTGTTGAAAGTCAAAAATAAGTATTTCAATTACCAAGTTCAAGTATACAATTCAACAAAGTCCATAAAATCACATCATCACAAAATTCTCATGTTAAACCCGCATGTTTGATAAAGTGACCAAATTAATTCTTATCATTCCACATTCAAATGACTACCTCAATGTCCCCTTTTCTCTCATTACAATCAACTAATCAAGAATTCACACCAACACTTTATAAAAAAATCATAAAACCTCAACTTGCCTTAAAGTCGGGGAGAATCTACCAATTCTGAGGCGTGCCCCTCCGCAGAGCCTCAAAACAAGCAAAATCTATTCACCAACATATTACATACAAGAAATAACAATAATAAATATCCATAATGTTGTCATTTGACACTTCATTCAAAAATTTGATCTGGGCCTACCTTATCAAAATCTGAATTTTATTGCAAAAACATGTTACCGATACTTGGAGAATTATTATCAAGTTTTATAAATAAAAAAAAATCATTCTATTTCGGTGCTCAAAAATAAAGATTCTATTAATGTTCGAGTTTATGTTGAAAATTCTCATTTTCTTCTTCAAAACCTTCAAATTTAAGGGCTAAACTATGAATCAATTAATAAAAATCAATGAAATTGTGTTTAGAAACATTACTCGGTGATATACTCGAAAACCTCCTCGTTTGATCTTGCTAAAAGAAGTAGGTTTTGATCAAAATGAGTAAATTTCGTGTTTTAGTTCACTATGAAAGTGCACGCTTCATTGCATTCGCGGCACCTGGGTGTGATCGCGACACACCCAGCCTCAAGACTCTTTGTGAACGTGGTACCCCCTCTGTGAAAGAAAAGTACAAACAAGCAAAACATCGTGATTATGGATCCCATGGTAGTAATCGCTGAGGGTTAACATCTCTATTCTTCATGAATGCAAACTGGAGGTTGCAAACGCTAAGAAGGGATTTGGACAGTAACAACAATAGTACAACAACAAAAATAACATTAGCCACACTATGAATGGACCCTCGAAATTCATTCGAAATTCCGTACAATAAAACACAAATGTAACCCCAATTTTTTGATATTCTGGACTCAAAGGAACCATCAAATCATGTGTACGAGGTCTCTGTGACCCGATACTCATTTAAAGCTAAAAAACTAACTTTAATTTAAAAATATCAAAACACCCTCGGAGCCTACGAGAAACATGAAAGACCTTATTCTAGGCAAAATTTTACCTCCTGGATCCAACGAAACCATCAGATTTTTTATCCGAGCACTCTAAGTTCGATATTGACCAAAGTCAATCATTTCACTTAATATTCAACTTTATCTGATCAAACCACCTAAAATCACCATTTCAAATGGCTGAAACTGAAAATAAAGGTGCTACTAGACCAAACTCGATATTCCAGAGCTAATAGAACTGACGAATTTTTGATACGAAGTCCAGAACTCTAGATGACCCCTAGAGTTCCTTATTTTGAACTTAAAGGCTCCAACACTCAAAATCTCTAAGAACCAATTCAAAAGTCATCCTACTCTTGAATCACACTTAGTTTAACATAATCATACTACAAGAGGATAAATAGTCAAAACTTACATAAATTGGAAAAATACCCTGGAAGGTCATTACATTACCAACTCTACATTGCTTACGCGGTTGAATATCAGAAAATTGATGCTTTAGATACTTTAATCTCCGCTTTCCTCATATTTGAGTAAGGAAATTTGTGCAAAGGAAACCATGAAGTGACTGGATGAAATGACGAGTAATTAAGGAGATGCGTCTTAGAAGATCACTCTCACTTACGCGACTTTCATTCTGCTAACAAAGAAAGTTGAATAGTCAGGAATCCTATCTTTCTTTTATCATAAAAGTTCTAACTAAATTATTTCTACCTTTCCTGATCATTCGTTACCGAAAGGTTTAAAAGTATATTTCATTTTCTAGAAAGAAAATATGCATTCATTTGAAGAAAGATAAAGTCATGAAGCTTTAAATATTGAATTAGTTACCACGGTTTGTTTTGAGTTTGTTTAGATCTAATTGTAGAAAGGGAATTCGTCAAATATCTATATTGTAGGGACTTCAAAGAAAGCTTATATTTCAGCGGTGCTAGGTTTGGAACCCTATATTAAGGTTTAGCACGCAATGGCTTTCTCTGATAGAGGCTCACTTTTTCAAGTTCAAGTGTAGCATGTTACGTTTCATTCTGATAGGGGTAGGTGCTTGCAGCTCCCTCGCTGTCTGAAGAACAATAGTAGTTCTAAAATGTAATCCCTATTAATTGTTGTGGGTCACGAGCATGTAACAAGTAAAGATCCCTCATGAAGTCAGGCTTGTAATTTCCATTGCACACAATTTTTTCTATGTATACACCACTTCCTTTCTTATAGAAATTAGAAAGACTTTAAAAAGTTGAATACTCAGTTGATTTACCCCTTATTACTATTCCAATCAATATTTCAGAATAGTTAAATTTTTTTATCTCTTTGTCATTTAGAAAATCTAAGAATGGGTCATTGTTGATACCAAAAAATTAAATGATGAGGGCTCATTTGCTGCACTTTCTCTCCAAATTTTGGTGCAGGAATCTAGTCAAAAAGTCCTATGAAAAGAAAAAAAACGATGGGAAGCAGCGAGTGGAGATTTCCCTACAGAGAGACGAATGAGGGGAGACCTTTATGTCCGGTTTGGAGGGTGAGGATATCCTAGAGGCTCAAGTAGAGGTCTTTTTACTTATATTTTCTCATATGAATCTTTTGTCTCTGGCTATTGGGAATCTCATTTATGTACAATGCAAAATATGCTTATTAGATTTTATGTATTAACGAGCAAAAATCATCAAGATATTTATATAAATAGACAATTTCCATGTAATTCTAGGAGGAGATATATAAAGTTTGTCGTGCTTGATTCATAAAATTCTACAATCAATAGCATCAAAGAGATGACAAAAGGGGATGAGCGGAAGAGACAGTTTACTAGATGTGATTTTTCTGAGTCAGCTAATTGGGAACAAGATGTCGATATGGTACATCTTGGGTCTTTCTATGGTTTTTTTCGTACTCCTGAAGGTCATCCTCCAGGGTCAAAATATTTGAACGCTCCACCTTTCTTTCTCGATCACCTATCTTAATAAGTGAGTTGAAAAAAATAGTGTTCACGTGATCTATACATGATAATAAAAGCCAAGATTCTTAAAGTTTTTTTTGGTTTGTTCGAATTATGAGAAGAAATCTTTCTCAATAAAAATCTCTATTAGACTATGCAAATTAGTTGCAAACAGGAAGTGTTTATCCATGGCGCTTTCAAATTAGGTTAGAGATTTTGATCTGATTTTTGTAATCGGATTGAACGATATAAGAGTATACCTCTATTTAGTTTGATAACTCACGTGTAGTGCATACCTTGAGGGTCTTCATTCGTTTCGACAACAAAAATAGTGATGGTCTATACTCCATACTTATCTGAATTATGATCAAAATGGTCACCTTTTAAAATAGACTATACATTAGCATTAAGCGCCAAATGGAACCAAAAGCTAGGACTATTTTGATCATTTTCTCTATAAAATGTAGAAACTCCACTTAAGACTTCAGGAAGTATAAAATAGTGTAAAGATTAATTTCAAATAATTCTAATACTCCGTCAAAGGAGTGGAATGTACTGTTTGCTGGATATTCTTTTTGAGATAGTTGTTTAGTAGATGACTTGTTTCCTTTTGGCTCCACATTTCTAAGTTTTTCTTACTACAGAAATAGTGCTCCAACATATATGTGAGTTCTATTGCCGATTTTTTATCCTCCAAAATTATCAATGGAAATACTAACATATTGTGTGCTTATTTTATACCTAACCTGACAGCAAAAACCTATCCTAGTAACAAATATTTGAAGTAACAGCCAATGACTGATTGTAGAATGTCATATTGGCACTTTTGTTACTGAAAGGGAACTTTTCCAACTATAAGATCCAAATTCAAAATCTTCAAGAGTCAATCCAACTACAAGTGAAGAGTCCATGGCAATAGCTTTAGCTAACCAATACAATAGGAAATTCCAGACTTTGTGAAAAACAATCTTTTTTATCACAAGTTATCCGTTGATGCTTTAAGGATACATTAAACATGGATGAACCACTTTGCCCAGAAAGCTTGAAATTCCTTCCTGAAGAACATGGCACTAGTCATTTTAAACAAGTTAGAACATCTAAGGCTAAATCCTGGAAGTATTAACAAACAAACACTAAAGCTGAAAGAGAGGCGATTAAGGAAAACTTACCCCATAAATTCAGAAGTTGCTTAAATTTTACAACAGGAATTTGTTAGGGACCAGCCAGTTAAGAAATAAAAAAAAAAAATTGTCAGCCAACAGTAGAAGATCTCTTTTCATTTCTTTTCTTCTTTTTAACTGAAAAAAATGATAGAACTTTTTCCTATTCTCTTTTTTTCCAGAAGGGAGGGAGGGGGAAATGGAACAATTGGTATTAGAAGGTAGACTGACTTCGAAAAGATGCCCTACACTACAACAGCCGTCAAAACTTCAGAATGTGAAGGAAGGTTCAACATCCATCGCCCAGGAAAACTTTGCTAGGAGAGACTTGTTGAACATCTGCATGGATAAGCAAGGATCAAAACAAAACCGCAATGCACGAGATCAATTAGCAGTAAGGGATGAAATTCATGGAAGCATACTTCCCACAAGACATCGTAAAAAAAAAAGTCGTCTACCTTTTCGATGGGAACCTCATGGCGCTTACACCATGCCACTGTGATCCTAGGATCCAGATAGTTGATTTTTGATGTGCCCAAAGCCACAGTTTTCAATTCTTCTTTGGTTTCTATTTGCCTCTCTACGTTCTCAATCTTCACATTCGTTTGATCTATCTTTTTCTGTAATCTGCAAACATTACATTTATATGTCAGCAACTAAAACAAAGAATGGAAGAAAGTCTCCATATAAGGATAGCAGTTGTACGCTTCAGGGGTCAAATTCCTCTTCGTCTTTCCATCAGCGCCTTTCATTGGAGGCTTCCCTTTTTTGGCCCGAGCCAAATCTACTTTGAATTCTTCCACAAGGGCCTGATGAAAAGAAAATTACAGTCTAAGGTAGGTGCAAAAAAAAAAAAAACTACTAGTAAAATGCAATGTAAAAATCATCAACAAACAATCCTCTTCTATTTTGATTGAAAAAACTAGCGCTCACATCATAGAAAGTAGAAACTTACAAGAGAGAAATGGAACTACAGAGAATGAACACTGATAAAAAAAAATTAGTCACCTTTAATTCATCTATCTTCTCATTCAACTTCGAAATTTGTACACTGTGCGTCTTTGAGACACTACGCTGGTGATTACAGATTATTGCAACCTGCAAAACATAAACATATTGACGGAAATATTAAACCAGTGTCCAAACCAGAACTAGTACTATTTTTCATGGAAGTCTTACCTCTTTATTTGCCACATTATATACCGCAACTTTCTCGGCAAGCTCCCCACCTTGCGTGAGCTTACTCAACTGCCATCAGTAGGAATGTGAATAAGCATAAGAAACAAATATTCTGTGAATTGGCAATCAGAAAGGCATAACGGATCTCCACTTCCAGTTACAAAAGCATGGATAAGCGCATAGTTTGAACTATAATCAGAAGACAAACACCTTTACCAAATTAAACTCACAAGTTGAGATTGAACAAATGCCCCATTTTAAATGAACTTGAACATATCTCTAATACGTATAAAACTAATAGCAACATCATTAATTTGCGACAAGAACGAACATATTTGTACGCATTTTAATAAGCCAATATCAACAAATGTTCTAACATTCAGGGCTCTGATTAGTGAATTTAGCAGGACCTTGCATTGACCATAATATGACTACTCCAGAAAATACGTACATAAACCAATAGCAACATCATTAATTTGTGACAAGAATGAACATATTTTAATAAGCCAATATCAAAAAAAATTCTCATCTTCGGGGCTCTGATTATTGAATTTAGTAGGACCTTGCATTGACCATAATATGACTACTCCAGAAATTTCAACTTCTAGTTGAAATTATCTATCATTAGACTTAACTGGAAATATTCTAGTCAAACTTTTTTTTTATTACCGTGGTGTTCGGCCAGCTTTCGCGCACTTCGACTAAATCCAAGGAATACCTAATGCCTCCCACCAACAACAAGTATCAAGTATCAGGTAACTCTGTCCACCAAAGCTAGAACAGATGGGAAGAATCGCCTAGTGTTTTTTGTCTCCATTGGGATTTGAACATGAGATCTTAGGCCTCATGGTTCTTTAACCCACTTCATTGACCACTAGGTCATACCCTTGCATGCTAAATATTTTAGCCAAACTAAGCATCCATTTATCAAGATAAAGACTACTCAAAAGCATATAACAACAACCAAGACTCAATCAAACTAGTTTGAACCGATTATATGAATCCTCACAATTAATTTCGCTCCAATTAAACCTGTCTCATTCCAATACAATAAATGGTTCTCTAACCCTATATTATTGCACCTTATTGATGCCTACAAATGTATTCTCTTTACTCCATCGAAAACGAACGTCATTCTCCAATCCTAGAAGTTCTCTACATTTTCTACTTACATACAAGACTCCGAATGATCAAAAAAACTTCTAGGAAGAGCATTGGACTGAGAAAACCAACAAGACTAGGCCCTAAACCTCAACTAGTTGTTATTTCCTTAAAAAAAAGGAAAAGGGCAGCCGGGTGCACTAAAGCTCCCGCAATGTACAGAGTCTGGTGCACTGGCTTCCATGTCATTTTCAAGACTACCTCCTTTTAACGTCCTCAACCATCATGATACAAGTGAAGACTACCTCCTTTTAACATCTTCAACCATCATGATACAAGTGCATCTGAAGATCTACATAGAATATCATCAGACCATTTCCTACAAAATTTTCTCATTTTATCCTCTATATATACAATTTATACTGATTGTTGAGTCTGATCATTTCTAATTTATATGATCTTTGTATAAAATCGGGCATCTATCTCAACATCCATTTCTGCTACACTAATCTAAAACTACTACAAAGCAGCCACATTAAAACAACACCACCTAAATCCCAAGCTAGTTGGGGATGGCAATGTGAATCCGCACTATTCATGTCGTCACATGCAATCTCGATCCAATATTCAAAAATGTAGGTTCCCTAGCACTAGGAAATCTCTAGAAAAAATATATAAGAGAAATTCTCACATTTTCTACCGGCATATGCATTTTTAACAAGACAAAAAGACTCTTACTGGTATATACAATTTTAACAAGACTAAAAGACTCCTAGCAACATGTCAAACCTACGAACGTACCGGCATGACTAGAACTTAACATAGCCCCTCTAGTCGGGTGGGCGCGGGCCGGTTTTTCGACCAGATCCTCCTAAAAATCGTATATGCAGATCTCCCCGCATGCGGCTCACGCCATTCGAGGTGGCCCAGCATTCATTAAAAACTAAGTGGTATCATCTACACAGGATTGTTTTCCTTTCTTCTACATGGATTCCGTGAGATTCTAGTTTTTTCAAGATCAATTCTAGACCCATTTCGCACTTTTTAGCATCTTCAATCATCATATTTTCACACCTACAAGCAGCTACATCTCGAGACATGATAAAACCATCTCAAGCGACTCTCACTTTATTGTTTATGGGTGCTACTTGCAGCTTTCGTCAAATGCGATCATTTTTAATTTTATCTAATCTTGTGTGACCATATATCCATTTAACATCAGCATCTACATCTAAGAAACCCATGTTGCAGGTAAAATGACCTTAAGAGGCAAGTCCAATATTCACTCTCACATAACATTGTCCATCTAACGATAGTTCGACAGAAGAACTCACATAACACTCAGAGAACATTTCTCTATTTCAATCATCCTATTTTAATTCTTTAAGTAATATCTTTATCTATCATCCATTCCACTGGAAAATTGAGACTACATATCTAAAAGCAGCTCATCAAGTTCTCAAAGAAAACCAAGCAGGTTGTTAGTTCTAAACCAAGCACAAACAACTTTAGCTTAGTGCCCTATCCAACTTCAACTCAAAATAATAGAACTAATATAAGATAACATAAATGGACAAGTAGATCCCCTTCTCTTAGTTATCCAACTCAGACCAAACTTATTAGTCAACCCAAGCATATTCATCCACCAATCACAACATTCATGCAACCTGATCAGATGTGTATTATTCAGAAAGCTTCCATGGGAGTATTGGAACCTTCCCTCTTTATAGGGGAAGGGGGTAGCTCAGCCTCAGATTGCTGGTCCCATACCCAATGAGGGGGAAGGGTTTAAGTTGACAGCCATCATAGAACTTGTCAATTTATGATGAATCTTCACAAACCTAATCAGCTTCGGTTGACAGACAGTAACTTCTTTTTTTGTGTGTACAAGTGTGTGGGGGTGATGGGATTTGTCAGGGTAACACTGTAGGCAAACAAAACTTCTAGTCTCAGAATGCAACTTACTTGCTGCTCCAATGTAACAGATGCATTATATGTACGAAATACTTTTGCTGTGAGACCTGGCATCAGTTCCTTTAGATGGGCATTAAGCTTACTCGTATCAAGCTTGTCAAAAAGATCGTCACCGCCCTTTTTTCCTGAAATCAAGTGTATCCATGTAATTCCTGAAGGGAAAAAATTAAAGAATACATTCTAGCACAAAAGCAGTACTAACCATTTCGGAACTGTTGAATAGCTTTAAAAACAGGCTCATACACAGCCACCTCATTTTGGTACCTGATGGAATCTTTACCAAGAAAATCGAACTGAAGAAAGCAAAGTCAATTCTACGCATTGCAATTAATTGCACAAAACTAAGAACCCGTAGAGGAGTAAGTTTCCTAGAGCTCTTCTGATTTAGCTTTTGTTAAATAAAACCGCAGTACCTTCAATATATTTGGAGGTACTGGCTCTACATTCTCTACTTTCAAAGTACAGCAACCAACTGTATCAGCTTCGTCGTCATCCTGCATTGCATTGAATTATAACTAAGATCACTTCCGCAACCTTTGCATCGTCCCATGCCTCGGCAGGCAAAAGCATGGTCCTTCGTAGAAAAAATATCAGAAACTGGAATACTGATACCTTCCACTTTTTTAGATAAATTGATCTCTGAGTAAATTATTTTGCTTTGTATTTTCCTTATTAGTGATGTGGTTTGCTAGTACCCCTTGGTAAACATATGTCAATTGGAAAGAGAAGGCTTAACATATATTGCTAAATTTTCCTGCTTTTATCCAACTGGAAATGCTTCTCAAAGAGACATGAGCTAAATCAGCATCAGCAACCAGTTTGGATTTTAGAATCTTTTAAGATTTATACTGCCCCTACTTAAATATTTGGAAAAATGATAAGTTGGTGATCCTGATACCTTCTCATTCCCTGCCCTCAGAGCTAATTTATCAATAAGATAAGTTGCAACTGCAATCTGACGCTTCACCGGATCTTTACTTGTAAAATCTTTCGTATATGCAGATCTAATGCCTTCAATGTAATCCTGCAATGAAAAGACAGTTATAGCCACCCATCATCCATGTGCGACCGCTCACAATTTTTTAAAAAGAAATCATTGATCAAAAGTCTGCCAATTTTCTTCATGGCACCTTCAAACGCCTTGCTTTCTCATACTTTTCCTTATCGCTTTGCCCTTTCAAGGCACTACTGGCAGCCAGGAAAACGTATTTGAATTCTCTTGGATTAATAGGGTCGTTCCAGAAAGCTAACCATGTTACAGTGTTGTCATGCCTTACTTCCTTCCATCTGCCAAGCCAGTGAGAGGAACAAAAACAAATAAAGTGAAACCCTATCTTTTACCTTGTATATGGTGCAAAGAGCATATTTCTTATTTACTTCACCATCCTCCAAAAGATAGACTATTCTTCCAAAAGGATAACAGGAGAGAGAATGAAAAGAACCTTTCACCCGGAATGGGGCACTCCGGTATTGGAGCACCCTTTCCAATATTTATTGTGATATCATTTGGCCGGATCCGTCTCTTTAGCTTTCCCATCTGTACCATTCAAAGCAACAACCATCAATTCCATAGTGAAACTTTAAGTACCTAAACATAAAGAAATACACCATTCTGCACATAGTACATAGTTTTTGCCAGTTTAACCCAAATAAAAAATAAAAAATTAACTTACCTTCGGATGTTCCCCACGGCCACGGAACAATCCAGGTGGCTCAACACGAAAGTTGCCTACCTGCACATAACTAAATGGTCAAATCATTCACAGTAGCCTTGCTAATTTTATATGATCCCTATACCATAGGCTTTTCTGACTTTAGGGATGGAAACCTACTGAGGTCAAACTGAAAAAAGAACACCAGATTGGCACAGAAGCCCAAGATTGAGAGTTTAGAAATAGCTACGGGGCTCAATATCATAGGGGTAGAAAACCAAAAAAAAAATAATAATAATAAAAGCCAAAAGGGGGGCATACTGATGGCACATAAACAGCACAAGAATGGCAAAACGAAGAATCATCTCCGAAGACTTTGAGGAGATCGGCAAAAAAATGTGAAAACAATATGTAACAATGGATTACAACATCTTAGAGATCGGCAAAAAAATGTGAAAACAATATGTAACAATGGATTACAACATCTTCCTTCTATCATTTTATTATTCTAAATTGTCATGTATCAACATGGCCGAAAATTCCATCCAACTCTACGTGAGCTCAAAGGAACACAAATCACTAACTAACAAAAACATACAGAACTTGCTCCACCTGACCCAGAGCCAAAAGTCTTCCATTCCATACATAAGACTATCATCTCTTCCTCCACACATACATAAAAGAAGAGATATTTCTTACATGATATCTCCTTTAACAAACCATCATTCAATTACTTCCATTCCTCAGTTTGGAATTGTAAAAATGCAGGTATCTCATGCTAGGGAAAGCCCTTTCATCTTAGTCGATGAACCCTGTTCCTTGTTCTTACTCAAGGAATGAACATTCTGACTCCCTTCGTTTGTCTTTCCATTTCTCTTGTCCTTCTTAAAGGAAATCCATGTACTTTAGCAATACATGACAATGGGAAGGCATTTTATTCTCTTTCCAGCTGAGGAATCCTGCCTAGAACAGTCATACCAAACATCATATAAAAGCAGGAGGTATAGATTAATTCGAACAATCACTACTTTCACATCAACAACAAAAAAACACATCAGGCCCTATCCAAAATCTTAACAAAGTTATAAAACTGAAAGCGAAATGTTCTTCCAAGGGAAATGTGACAGGGAAATACATTTAGGCATTCATAAAAACTACTCTAAAAACCTGCAACTTCATTTCAATGCAATTTAAAAAGAACATAGCAATAAGAAAAAAAAATCCTATACTCGGAGCAAAGTAGATTTCAAAGATGAAGACAAGGTGCTTTTTTAACTATATACAACACATAAAAGGAAATAAAGCACACCAATGTTGTCTAATATCAGTCAAGGGGAGATCATTACTGGAATAGCACCAGATCAGAAAAAATGAAACACAAAAGAAGTTTTGTAGCTTCACACCTCCAACCAAAAAATTGTGCAAGCTGGATAAATGCATTGCTGATGTAAGATGAAATTACAAAAACAGCAGATGATGTTGAAAAAGAAAGAAGAAACACCCGCAGAAAAAGAAGACATAAGACCTTTTCTTTAGAGAAAGAAGGCGGCATAAGACCATCTTATAATCACATTGGAATAATTTTAAAATATAACACAATATCATTTCACTTAAAGTACCATATACAAAAACAAGACAACGCTAAAAGCTAAAGTCAAACAGAATCAAACCTTCTCTTTAACACCATCCAAGATAGCCCACATGTACTTCTCTTCTTGCTTGAGTTTCTCTTCTTTCAATGCCTTCTTCTCCTGCAAAAGAGGCAATTTCTAAGAAGAAAACCTTTAAGACATTTACGAGTTTTATGTTACTTGGCTGTTAGGTTAACCACAAACATAGGTACGACCACCTTGATCAGACTGAGAAGAAAATTTCAGAGACTTGGTAACATAACAGCCAATTCGACAAAATGCCACACATCTTTTTGAGTGATTCGCCAATGATGATAAAAGTGGAAGAAAAAACAATTATTATATCAAATGTAGCAGCGGAAAACAAAACCAATGTTCTGGAAAGTGCCATATCCTTCATGCACGTGTGCGCACACACACAGAGCAAAGAAACC